>CALNHX010013277.1:0-18592 GCA_940337035.1 Agriotes lineatus
TGAGGCATTTTTGAATTTCTGAGGAGTAGTTTTATCCATTTCTTTTTTGGTTGTTTTAATTCCTGAACGTTGATATGATTGATACATATTGCTGCGGGTGTCACTGCTACTTTTCAACTTATCCCACTTTTTTGAATCTGTTTACTCCATCTCTTTGTAGAATTGCTTTTATTTTTCCACTTTATCCCAATTAGTGAGAACTTAAACAATATCGCAGAACATACAATTATGTTTTCTTTTTCTACTGTTCCCTTCTTGTGAGAAACGTCGTGTCTCATAAGATCATTCTACAGCAATATACCCTTTATATAATTGCTTTCATTTTTCATCAATTGTCTCCCAAATTATTGAGAATTGCTACACTGTTTAAAAATAGAGAAAAATGCAATTGCAATTAGTTTTTCTCTTGCTCATCCCTTGTCGATTGCTCTTACTAGGTGATTCGAAAGTGCATGTGTTCATTTTACAAAATTGTTTTCTCTTACATTTCGTCTCGATTACTGAAAACTGGTACAATGCCTTAAAGTAGAAGAAATGACAACTTCGTAAGGCTATAAAGAAATTGTCACTTATAATACCATGAGTAGTCAAAGTTATGCCGACTATTTTTGCGGTGGTGTCACGAATGTCCATTGCGCTTTGGTATGATTAGGACGAGTGCGCTAGCACGAGTCCTAATCCCAAGCGCAATGGACATGAGTAGTGATACCACTGCAAAAATAATCTACTTAACTTTGACTAAGAATGGTATTCGAGGGACTATTTAATGAACCAAACTACCTTTTCAAATTAGTTTTCAGTAAATCTAGCAACAAACTACGCAATTTCTATAGTAACAGAACACTAATATTGACATTTTCTAATAAAAATCGCATTTGTTAAAAATAGTCACTTGAATACCTTCTAGGAAGATATATCCACTGATATTTTTTTGATTGGTCAAGAAACGTCAGAATTCTGGATTTTCATTGGTCACTTTTTGACACATGACAGGTGAATTGAATAGTCACTGCAATTCTAGGGTTACTGACTACCGAATAATAAGTACACAAAAGCTTAAAGTGCATTGTTTGTTTTAAATTTTAGTATTCAGATAGTCAAGATCGCTTAAATTATGTAACCACCATAGAATCCACCAACATAGGGGTTGACGGCATAGCCTCCCAAGCCTCCGTAGAGATATTGGGGTTTGGGTTCAGGAGCGGCCATGGCGACGGCGACGAGGACGGCGAAGACGAGGAGTAGCTGTTGAAACGCACAATATTATAGTTACTATTTCAAAATGCGTTACCCGCAAGATCAGTCGCTATAGGTATTTTTATTAAGTATTGGCCGATGTAATAAAAAAAATCATAATATGAAGTATCTGGTTCTCATTAAATTACATTACAGTACAACATTGACCGAAAACTAGCATCATGAGTTTGACTTATCAATTTAAACATCTTGGCTAACTGGTTTGTGTCTTCAGATACAAAACTATAATGGCCTGTAGCGTGTGCAGCCTTATATACCCAACTTGTTTTAGCAGATGCTGGGGTTTGGGCCACCACTAATGACAATGAAATTACCAACCTTGAAACTTAATCGTATCATTATGAAACGAAAAGATTTTGGTAGATGTTAAGCATCTTCTGAATAAGCGTTATGGAAAGGTCCAGAGAAGAAATTATTGGTAACTTAAAGTAAAATATCCTGTTAGTATTAATAAGAACGCACATTTTAAATTTCTAAACTCCAAAAGTAGGTACTAAAAATAGAAATGTGTGAACAGAACAAGTTGTCAAAAACAAAATAACTTAAGCTTTCAGACAACAGATTACCTTTTACTTAAAATGGAAGGTAAAATACTAGGTGTTGGAAATATAAAATTTGTGGTATGGCAAAGATTTATTGCTACACTAGAAATTTAGATCCACGAGGACTATAAAAAAATAAATGTTGCCTATATAACTAGCAACTTAATGGGTTTATTTTCTCAGGAGTTTTATTTACAATTAATTATAATCAATTAAAGTCTGGATTTTAACCCGAAGATTGGTATCCAATATTCCACTCAGTCCCACAATACTTTTCGTTTTTTTTTTTCTAGTCAGAGTCTTTATTTGCTAAAATAAATGTAATTTTGGAAAACATTGAGAATTGTCTCCACAGCTTATCCATTTCGGTTTAGGAATTGTTTAATAAAAATGAAAGATAACCGACAAAGTACTAGAACTGTATAAAAATAAAAGGTGTACCATTTGAAAAAAATTAGTTGCGTGTTTTATAATTCTCAAAAATCGACAAATTCTGAAATTTCCCTTGTATCTACAATAAAATCTACTTTTGATTTTCTAAAATTACAGGCTTCTGGTTAATAAAATACAGCTGTATTAAGGCTGGGGTAATGATATTTTTGGCGTATTTAGAATAGAAGAAGTAGTTTACCTGAATACAAAATGTGTTCTATTTACAACTCATGAGCGCGCATGAAGACAAATGCAACATTTTTGTATTAACATTTTCGTCTCAACACTGCCTAAACTATAATGCTACATATAGTTTAAGACTAATTTATACTCACCTTGTATAAAGTCAAGACAAATACATAATTGGAACGAAAATATGTGTGTGGGCTCCTAGTGGCCCTACATGACAATACGCGGAAGCATAATTATTATAGCAGTTCTAGAGTTAATGCCTACTAAATAATAAGTACACAAAAGCTTAAATAGAATTGTTTATTTTAAATTTTAATGTTCAAATAGTCCAAATCGCTTAAATTATGTAACCACCATATAATCCACCAACATAGGGGTTGACACCATAGGTAGCGTAGCCTCCCAAGCCTCCGTAGAGGATTTGAGGTTTGGGTTCAGGGGCGGCCATGGCGACGGCGACGACTACGGCGAAGACGAGGAGTAACTGTTGAAAATCACAAAATTAGTAGTTATTTCAAAATGTGTTACCCGCAAGAACAGCCGCTGTTGAGCTTTTATATTATGTATTCGTCGATGTAATAATGCGAATATAGAACATCATAATATAAATGGTTTGATTGCTAATACTCAGTAAACATCAGTATCGCAAGTTTCACTTACCAATTTGAACATCTTGGAGGATTGGTTTGTCTGTTGATATAAGAGTGTGATGGCTTGTAGCATCTCCAGTTTTATATACTCAAGTCGTGTTAGCATGTGCTGTGAGATTGGGCCACCCTAATGACAATAAAATTACCAACCTTGGAATTAATCGTGTCATTGTGAAACTAAAAGATTTCGGTTATGTCCGACTCAGCGTTATGAAAATATAACTTCAGAGAAGAAAATACTGGAAATTTAAAATAAGATGTCCTGTCAATCTGAATATGAACTTCGATGCAAAATACAAGAAATATTTGGAAACTTTAGAAGTAGGTATTAAGAATATAAATGTGAGGACAGTTTTATATCAAAGTGTTTAGTATTTTAACACAAATCTTTAAAGCTGCCTAAATAGAGGACATTTCATTTAAACCACACGTTTTTGGGTTACCCTATATAATCATATCTATTTTAGTAATTTGCCCGTTTTTATAACAAAAGTACTTAATTGATATCCCAAGTTGGGCTTTTTATAAAAGCCGTTTCGTCTATTCTTCTGAAAGTGAATCTGGAAGTAGACTGCAGCGAAATACTCAAACCTATATCTTTTCCAATTGGGTGCTCCGCATAGATCCACTTTATTAATGAAAATAAATTGTAGGCTTTTCATGCCTCGCCTTAGCGGCTCTAAGGCTAAGCTACCTATTTGTCAACACCTCAACATTTTTATTATTATAATAATTGTATATTTATAATGTAGTTATAACATTCTTGTTTCCGGTATTTTACTAACTTAGGATGATCCACCTATAAGTGTAAAAATATTGTTTTGAAAATATGACTGCAATTTTTAAAGTAATTTGTGGTGTGTACTGTTTGAGGCTTTCGCGGTTACTCGAATTATTCTCCTTAGCATAGAATTTCGGCTTCAAAAAGAAAAAAACATAACAAAAGATAAAAAACTTTTGTGCCTTTTAAATGTGTGTGTCCCAAAAATTTTTTAAATTGTTATAAACAAATTGTATCAAGTCTGAAAAAGCTATATTAAATAGCGAAATGTTACTTTTAAAATGATTTTTAATGAAAAAAAATAATAATATGCTTTGACACAACTGATGATTTCACTTACAACCATTAGTAAAGATTGATATTAACAACAAAATTAGCTGCAAAATCTTCTAACGAAAAAACATGACTTACAATAGTCATATCTTTTCAACTTTTTAATTTAAATATACTATTGTTTACTGTTCACATAATTATTTTAATGCGGATCTGTATATTGCTATGCTATACACCTCCTCTAGTTTACTCAATTTAATTAAATCAGATAGTTTTTCAATTATTGAAGCTTATATGATCTTACTCTTATATTGAAATCACTTTTTATTTTAATAAGTTACTGTTAGATATATGCCCGTTCATAAAATTTCGATTTTATTTTCCATTTCTTTTGCTAGCTCTATGAGAAATGACTACTCCTAACTCAAGTTAGGTCCATGCATATCCAAATCAATTTTATAATAATTAATCAGCACACAAGAAAAATATTATTTATAATTATGGCATTGCGACAACCGTCAAAGTGAAAAGTCAACTAAATGACTCCTGTCACATATTAATTATTCTGAATATCGACCAAAGTAAATAGTTCTTCCAAATATGTAATTCACTCAGAATTAAGGACCTATCTGTTGTAGATTTATATAAAATATACCTTTTTTTAAACTCACCGAAGCAGTTCCGATCCTCTAGAAACCTCGGTAAAACAAGGCTTCCTGTAACAGTTACCGTTGTTGATCACCTACTCTCTAACGCCAATGCCGACAACACCCCGGCTAAAAACCAAGTCTATAGGAACCGTCCCTCACATCCACCAATCTGGTAGCCTTCCAAACTGCCTTTACCTCAAATGTAAACTCCTTGTGTTTCAAATTCTCCTTACTTCCAACAGTGACAACAATATTCCTTATGCAATTATTATAGGACAATTGCGATGTTCCGCAAGACCTCGATGCTCCCTACTTCAAGCTCCAACTCAGATGTCGAAATCCATACCGTTACAAGCCCTTCCAAGTCCAACAGTACCTTTACATGTAGTGTGCATCCAATTCCAGAGAAATTGTAAATGTATTTACTTGACAGCAGCTCATGAAGTTCCGAATCAAAAGGATATCTAATATTGACTTATATTATGTAGTTTATCCAAATCTTCTGCAGACATTGTTATTCCATGAAGACTATTTAAATATTCTTAATTCTTCTTTGTACCATCTGTACTCTTCTATATTATACAGTTAGTTTTTTAAAATTCGTTTTTATCGTCATTTCTCTGATTTTAATTAAAGACACCATTTATACTCCAATCAGATAATATACATCTTTTATAAAAGGGTTTTTATTATTTAAAATAGACTTTTATTACAAATATGTTTTACATACAGCTAATGATATGGTAGTATTATTACAGTTAATTAATTAAATTGTTACTATTACTATTATTATAAATTTTTTTAGTAGTATTATAATTATTGTAGTTATGGTACTGATAAAATGATTTTACTGCATAATACAGGGAGATCAAAATTGAACTTGATCGCGGGAGCCACTGAAAACAATCAAACTTGCTTAATCTGTAGCATGCTGTTTATTGACTTATAGAATTGTAAATGTTTTCTGGAAGTTTAAAATTTACTTTTAACTTGGTGTTTAACGTATCCTATTGTGATTTTAGTATTATCTATCAATTTAATGTTTAAATTATATACTGCTCTAGTCCCTCGTATGTTTTATTATATTTAAAATAAATTATGTTATGGTTAATTTATGTAAAGGTATGCCCTCATTTAAATGATTTACTATTGATTCTATTTCTTTTACTGGCTCGAATAGAACAACTCATAAGTCAGATTAGGTTCAAGATTTAAAATATAATCATTTATTTGCATTTATTAATCTTTGCTATTGTCTTAATTGTTATTGATTATTGAAATAATTTTACTTCATGGTTATTTGGTAATATGGTAATTATATTAAATGACACTTCATTCAACTGTCAAAGTTAAATTATAAATATGAAATGTAAGCAAAACTCACATTTTTTCTTACAGTTAATATCGTTTTTATAATACCGATTAAAGGTAAGTACTTCTTGTCAATGTCTTATTCGCTCACTATTAACTTATTAATGTTTGTTTACATATACATGTGATTACTTTTACCTAAGTGCGTTGACCAGATATCCCTGTCCAGCCATGTACATGCGGGCTACTTATTCCGGTGCTCTGGAACGGCCAGGTAAATAAAGCTCCTATCAACCATTTATAAGAGCCGCTGTTACTAATTGCCCCATTTTTAGTTGCAATGATTAAACAATATCTGCAATATACTGCACCACAGAAACCACTTTACTTAAATATCCGACGAAGGCTCCACTGAGGGAACTGCTTAGATGAATAGAATCCGGATTCAAATCGACTCCGACTAGCTATCCTCCGTAACCTCAAACAGCGACTCCACCGTAGCTCGCATCCAAATCACCTCGTACTATACAGCACCATCCTCCAACATCAATCAATGGCCCCACCACAGTTAAGCTTCAAACACATTCAGTTGCTTATGGACCAAAGACTATTCTGCTGATCGTAGCTGTTCACCTTATTCTTGCAATACCTCTATTTTAATACTTCCTCCAGTAGTCGTTTGAAAACTTTTTAATATTATAGTTTGTTTAAATTCTTACCATTTATTTTTATTTTAATCACTATACCCTTTTATAATATTTAAACTATAAAATTAATTTAAATTGTAAATTTCTGCTTATTATAAAATTTTACATGTACTTTTTACAAAAATTCGTTGTTAGTTTCTTAATTAAATGTCAACATAGTAATCTCTATTGGTACATTTTTAAAACTACAAATAATTTAAATTATATTGACATATCATGTGACTTTTTAAATATATATTTTGCGTAGGCCTTTCACATTTACTAAAACTATCGTATAGTTCTAATTGTTATCTAATATCAGTTATGACTTGTCCTCTGACACTACCAAATAACAATCTTTATTAATACAAATATCATATCTTAATTCACATTTTAGAACATTTTTCTAAGAATATTAATTGCTTCACCGGATTTGAATTAAATCGGTATTATATTAAATAAATTTTATATAGCTATCTTTATCTTTTATATTAAATTCACCCTTCATAAAATATATTTTAACATTTAGGTTCTTTATCATTACATAATTGATCTTGAGGTATGACATTTATTATTATTAAATTAATTATTACTCTTGAGGTACGATATCATAACAATACATACAGAATCTGTAATCCCCTATACCGTTTACGTAGTGTCGAAGTGCGGGGCGCACCGTATTTGTGTCACTTATTATACTGTGTTAAGGTGAAATGAACTAATAATTTAGCTAATTGTAGTTGAAATTAACTTAGTTCGAGAGAAGCCGCGTAGCAAAGATGGGTAGTCGCTAGCCTTGCAATAAGCAATTCCTCAGTTCGAATCCCGCAGGGGGCGAAATTTTTCCACAACCTTGGCGATTGAAATCGGGATCGGTGAGATCATTCACAGTTGGGCACAAAATTAACTGTGCTTTACTCAGAACCACAGACCGAAGAGATAGGGTAACAAGGTCAAAACATCACCATGACACACACCTCACACAATGGTTGCTGCGCAAGCACAAAATTCGCGCTTCAACTTCGTAACCCGATTCCGAGCCAAGTTGAGCATTGTACCACCAGATGCAAGCACATAAAGCACCAACTTCTACACTGCAAGGTAAAACGAGGTTATCGATAAAGTGCAGTTTAGACAGTTTTTTTCATGTGGTTTTGTGGTCAATATTATTTTTGATTGCCCTGTACTAATAATACAAAATGTCGGAATGTCAAACATTTTCGAAATAGACTAAATATTCGTATTTCTAAATTGATTCAAAAAGATGTTTGCTGGATTTTTTCATTGGAAAATTAGTTGCTTGCATTTTAGTTTTAGTTGTAGCAAGAACTATTAGTTTGTAAGGATTTTTGTAACACCTAAGAAAATTTAAGTTTTGTTTTTTTTTTGTTTTAGAAAGATGCTTGTTTTCTATATTGAATATGTAAGTCGATATATAAGAGATACAATAAATAAGTAAATGTATATCGTGTGTTAAAACAAACTCATTCGCAGTATGCGAGGATCAAATTGAAGTGTGACATAACTTGATGCATACCCATTGAAGCAAACGAACTACCATAAGTCAGAGAGAACTAAATTGCATCTTCATCTTGAACTATTTTCCTAAAAATATACAAAACACTTAATAAAAACAATTTTATTGACTAATAATATGATTAATACACTCGTTGTTGTTGTGTAAATGCTATATTGTTTTCCTTTTTGCTCGATACAAGTAAACTTAATGCAGTGTGAACTTTTGCCTGTGACAGTGACAGATGTTTTCATAAACAAAATGCAATCTGAGATTCACCTATAGACTTAAATTAAGCCATGACTAGATGTTTTATCTTTTTTCCACGGCCTACCCCAAACGAGTTTTTCTTTGGAACACACGATACAAACAGTAGTTAGCTGTTAAAAATATTTACTGAATTTGTTGAAGTACTGTAACACCCCACGATACCAATGGCTTTCCGTGAAACCGTCACTTAAACGTAGAACTGCTAAGGGGGGGTATGGGGACCCACACTTAAGTATGCGGAGCACAAAATTTTACTAAAATCTAGTTGTTTATTTCATTGTAGGATCCTGCTACCTATATTTTGAAAAGAGTATACAAAACCCACTTCATCGAAAGCACAAATTGTAGTTTAGATCTACTTTTAAGCCCTTTAAATGCACAATTGTAAAAGTAAGATGATCATTTCGAAATTTTGCATGAGACCATAATTTTATATTCCTTAATGATATTTTGGCGTATTAAGAACATAAAAAGTTATTAATTTATGTGAATAGAAAACGTGTTCGATCTATCGCTCATGAGCGCGCATGGAGACACATCCAATACCTATGTTTTAATATTTTCGTCTCAACACTTTTCAAAGAATAATGCTACCAAGAGTTTCAAGACTAGTTTGTACACACCTTGTATATAGCCAAGGCAGACACAATTTGAACAAAAATATGTGTGTAGGCTCTTAGCACCGACATGGCAATGCGCAGAAGCATAATTATCACAGAATTTCTAGGGTTAATGACTACCGAATAATAAGCACACATAGTATTAAAATGCATTGTTTATTTTAATTTTTATGTTCAGATAGTCAAGATCGCTTAAATTATGTAACCACCATAGAATCCACCAACATAGGGGTTGACGGCATAGCCTCCCAAGCCTCCGTAGAGATATTGGGGTTTGGGTTCTGGGGCAGCCATGGCGACGGCAACGAGGACGGCGAAGACGAGGAGTAGCTGTTGAAAAGCACAATATTAGTTACTATTTCAAAATGCGTTACCCGCAATACCAGTCGCCATAGGTCTTTTCATTATGAATTGGCCGATGGAATAATATATAAAAATCATAGTGGGAAATATTTGCTTTTCATTAAATTACATTACAGTACAACGCTGACTGAAAATGAGTGTCATGAGTTCGACTTACCAATTTGAACATCTTGGCTGATTGGTTTGTGTCTTCAGATACAAAACTATGATGGCCTGTAGCGTGTGCAGCCTTATATACGCAACTTGTTTTAGCATATGCTGGGGTTTGGGTCACCACTAATGACAATGAAATTACAAACCTTGAAACTTAATCGTATCATTAGGAAACGACAAGATTTTGGTATATGTGAAGCATCTTCTGAATAAGCGTTATGGAAAGTCACTCCAGAGAAGAAATTACTGGCAACTTAAAGTGAAATATCCTGTAAATATTAATATGAACTTCGATGTGTAAAGACAAAAAAATGCACGTTATAAATTTCTAAACCGCCAAGGTAGGTATTAAAACTAGAAATTTGTGAACAGAATTAAAGTACAAGTTGTCAAAAAAAAGCTGTTAGTCAAGATACTTGTTTTTACTTAAAATAGAAGGTAAAATACAAGGTGTTCGAAATATAAAATTTATAGTATGGCGCAGAGTTATTGCTACACTAAAAATTTAAATCAACGAGGGCCTATAAAAAATGTTGCCTCCTATAACTATCAACTTAATTGGTTTATTTTCACCCGAAGATTGGTATCCAATATTCCACGTAGTCCCACAATGCTTTTTCTTCTACTCAGGGTCCTTATTTGCAAAACAAAATTTTGGAAAATATTGAGAATTGCCTCCACATCTTACTCTATTTCGGTTTAGGAATTGTTTAATAAAAATCTGGTGTGATACACGCACACAATTTACTTTTACAGTGATCTTATAATTGGGCAAAAATTTTATTTTAAATTTTTAAGCATTTGTCAAAAATTTTCAACAAATTTTACAAAAATGGTACAAAATAGAGTGTTAGTTGAAGAGACAAATTTTCTCTACAATTTTAAGCTGAATTCAAAAATTTAATAATATACCGGGTGTTCTATTTAAAATAGGAGTTAATAAAAAATAGAAAAAACAAAAGAAACCCATTGTAGAAGTATTCAACTGGAAAATCACCTATCTCACATCAATACAAAAATGTAAAGTTTAAAAAAAATCGTTAGAGCCGTTTCTGAAAAAATCGAAAAGAACTGAAAAATCACAAGAGTACACATCAACTTCCGGTTATGCGATTTCTTTCAAAAGCTTGCTGTCGCATCTACATAGTACACAAAACCTATATATGAAGTTTCAACAAATTATTGTAAAGGAAACACTGTCTTCCTCATAAGCCGAAACATGTAGCGCATGTAAAATATATGTTAATTTTATGAGGAAGACAGTGTTTCCTTTACAATAATTTACTGAATCACCTCATTGTGAGAATGGACCAGATCCTGAATTTTTTTTGAAGTTTCAACGCCATACCTTTTTCCGTTTTTGAGATATTCTGTTAACAGGCAGACACACAGACAGACAGACACACAGGCACACAGACAGACAGACACACAGACAGACCAATGAAAAACAAATATGTTTTTTGGGATCAGGGGACTCTAAAACGTGAAGATCTGTTGAAAACTTAATTTAGAATTTTTGGGGTGAATCCAATACTTCCTTTATTGTAAAAGAAAGTAAAACATAAGGATAACCGAAAAGGTACTAGAACGCTATAAAAAATACGAGGTGTTTCATTTGAGAAAAATCAGTTATGGTTTTTATAATTCTCAAAAATCGAGAAATTCTGAAATTGTCTTTGTATCTATAATAAAATCAACTTTTTCTTTTCCATCACAAATTACAGGGTTTTGGTTAATAAAATACAGCTGTTTTCAGAATTCGCCAAAGCAATTCTGCTATGAATTTTTAAGTGTATTTTTTCAAAAAAGTGTAAAAAATGTGTAAGTACGGGAATGATATGATGATGTTTATATCGCCAATCCCACTCAAGTTAATGTTTCAAAATATTTTTAAAATATTAAGGTAAATACGCCCTATAAGTTGGCCACCGTATTTTCTGTACATACATAGGATTAGTATTAGAGGCATAGTAGAGTTTTTCCAAAAGCTTCAAATACCATGTATAAGTGAAAAACATTTCTTAGACAAAGTTCTTTCTTGATTAAATGTTTGCACTGATAACGGAAAAGTGATTTTTGCCAAAATGTTAGCTTTATTAAGATCTGTTAAAACTCAAACTAAACGTAAATATATAATAGAAATTAGATGCAAATATCTTCATAAAGCTATATAGTCTTTCATTTTATGTAGAGCTACTTCCATGAGATATAAAAGCTACTTCTTATCTGTGCTTCGGCACAGTGTTGCAATAAAGTGATTTCTTCTATGCCCATTAATTTAATCTTCGTAATCTGTTAAAATAGTGCTTGCACTGTGGCACGTTCGTTATCATATTGCGTTATATATATGTAATCGCGCCATATGTGCAAAAAACACGAAAATTAATTATTGGCAAAGCTAAACGGAGAAATCGGTTTAATATCGAGGCAGCGATTTATGAATACCTAAGAGAATGCAAATGGGGCAAAGGGCACCTATGATGTGGCATGTGCCAATGTGGGTAGGCGGTACTCGAGTATGCACTATAGCAGGCCATACCGACAGTTTAGGTACGTTATCGTTTAGCGTCCACTACCACTGCTTACAATAATACAAATCGAAAAAGACATCAGAAGAAAAGCGATAGATCCGATCCAAGAGCTTTTTTCAGTTTCTGCTTCCTTTTACGATAAAGGAAGTATTGGAATCACCCTAAAAATTTGAAATTTTCGAGAAAATTTGTCTCTTGAACGAACGTTCTATTTTGCACGGTTTCTGTAAAATCTGTGTTTTTTAAAAAGTTTTGATAAATGCTTAAAAATTAAAAATCAAATTTTTGGCTAATTATAAGATCACTGTAAAAGGAAGTTGTGTGCTTGTATCACACCAGATTTTTTGCATTATATTCTGCACAACCTACGCAAAAATCATCCTAGTAGGTTATGTCGCTCTCAAGAGAGCATTTTTACATCCATCGGGAGAGATATCTTCGCTAATAGTTATTTTTGATTCTAGATTGCGAAATGATACTTTTGCATTCTAGAATGAGTTTTTTCCGAGCATCGAGAGCAAAAAAACATTCGAGAACGCAAGAGAATTTTGCAATCGAGTATCAAACAACGTTTTTTTCGAAAACTGCACAGCTCCACAGTAGCGGAAACTCAAAGAAAATCTTGTCTACATTGTGACCTCTTTAATCAAAAATTTCTGAACGTAAAAGTCTTTTTTGTTCTAGATTGTGAAAGAATTTTACATCCAGTGAACAAAAACATTCACTTTGACAACCGATTTAGGTCATGAAAAACTTAATTTTCTGAATTTTTTTAACGCCAAAGCGGTTGCCCTCTTCATAAAAGTTATACAGCTTTCTGAGACATTTCATATAATTTTGGATTGGCTGCGATTGATTGAACGGTTGCGGCAGATTGTGCCGAAGTAATTTTATTTAATGTTTTCCTAGTTGTAGAAAACGATTCATTATACCAGCAAATGAAACACTTTTACTCGATTTAACACCTTTAAATTACACTAAATTTAACATTCGTTAGTCGACGTACGATTTGATTTTATTAAATAAATCATTTTACTAGATCTATTTCAATTAATCAACCACTTAAAAGAAGCCTGAAGGTAATCTGCTCTATCATTGTTGTATCTAAATTGGCATCTGTGCTTATGTTCATTTTCTGGTTGCATATAGGAAGGCTAGGATATTGTTATAATATATACAGGTGGAATCTACTTTAAGCTGAGATAATGCAACATAACGAAGTGTTCTGAGCTTTCATTTCAAGTTCAAAATTGTTTCGCAAAAAGCTATATTAAGATCCTTTGACGAAAAATGGAAATATTAGCTAATGTCACGTTGTTGTCAAGTTTAATGAAATTGGCTGCCTGTAACTACGAGTACTTGGCAAGATTCTCTGGCAAAAAGCAAGACTTCCCGTATGCGCCAGAATGAAAATGTATATAGCATATATTTTCTCGGCATGTTGGCCACACCTCCCATATTTAAACTAGCTGCTTGCTTGAGAATGCAACAAAAAGTACATAACTTTGGCATTCGTAAACTTTATTTTTAATATTTAAATAACATAGCATATAAATGACTAATCCGCAGTAGTATGCAGCATAGGGGAAAACACCGTATGTAGCATATCCATAGGGTAGCCGCCCAGAAGCAGTTGCTGTTGAGGCTCGGGGGTGGCCAAGGCGACGGCGAAGACGAGGAGCAGCTATTAATAGGCATAAAATAAGTTAAATAATTAAAAAAATATATATTAATCGTTAATTGGCAATCACCAGTTTGAACATTTTGAGAGATTACTTTGTGTCTGTTGCTACAAAGCTATGATGCATTATATACTCAAATCATCGGGGTGGCTGTGGGTGGGTTTTAAATAATTATTATGACACTGGGGACCTTGAAATTTCGTGGAAATGAAAATACTGTAATAGTTATGCTTACGCAGGACAGAATTTTTGAATCTGTGGGTAGCGACACACTTCAGCGACTAGATCAGGTAATGTTTTGTTACAGTACCAAATTGATTTAACGACACTCACGGATGAGCGAGTGCCGAATGCTAAACAAGTCCGGGAAACGTGCACACTTACCCTGGAAGTCGTAAGAAATAGGCTAAAGGCCGCGGCTCAAATACGCTCAGGGAGGGGGCGTGCTCCTAAACGAGACACTACACGGCAAGCGTGTTGATATGTATAGGGTGTTACCAAATAAAACGGTGCCACAAGAGCCAACTCAAGGAAACCCACGCTTAACCGAACCTTGAAGGTCAAACAGGGCAAAACATACTCAAATACTACTTCTGGAAGCCACAGCGCAGTGGCAACCGCGCCAACCTACCTGCAGCGCTCATTCACCACCTTCGGACTTAACCTTACATCGATCTTAACACAGTGACTCAGTCACCCTGTAAACAAACATGCACAAGACGTACATCAATTTAGCACAATGAAAGGAACAAATCCCTAACGGAATAAACCCAGCTGGAAAAGTCTCTATCTAGGAGCTACAACGCACAACAAAGGCGAACAACATGTCAAAATCAGTTCTATTTAAATGTCGGCTTACGACTAAACAAGTGTCCTACACATGCGTGAACTTTGTGTTTGAGTTTATATCACAAAAAAATACTGACTTGCGGCAAAGCAGTTTAAAACACAAACGTTAGATTTGTACAAGAGGGTACCAGGCATTAATTGAGCGCCGGGCACAGATATGTGACTTTAATTACAAGAATGGACTGGCTTGCAGCAAAGCAACTTGGAACACAAATGTTAGCTTTATACTAGAGTGTACCAAGCATTGATTAAGCGCTGGGTACAGATATGTGAGTTTAATTACAAACACAGACTGGCCTGCAGCAAAGCAGCTCAGAACACAAATCTTAGCTTGATATTAAAGTGTACGAGGCATCAATTGAGCGCCGGACACAGGTATGTGAGTTTAATTACAAGAACATGCTGGCGAAACAGTTTATAACACAAATATTACCTTGGTTGATATATCGTCACACTAACGTGACGTGAGCGAAATGCAGTGACGTCCGGAATGGTCCCCTGCGTCAGGCTTGGGTGGAATGTGTCATGCCCCCCTGGCAAACACGGATATCAGCGTGGCTGTTGATTAGCTCACTTGGCAATGAATCCCGTCTAACAAATGACGAAGAAAATGGGCATAATGATTCTCCATAACTAAAGAGTGGCCAAAACAAACCCGCGAACGGATATCACCAGCAAAACACAAGTACTCTCATAGCTTGCCAAGCGCTGTCTGCCACAATAAGGAAACTTAAAGGAGTCACGAATAACTACCAAAAACAAACCGCCACCGCACCCAAACGATACGGGCGAGGGGCGGAAACCCCAGCACGGTATGTCGACTTCTCTCTGTTACGGGCCCAAACTGAATGCATAAAACCGACATTAAAACGGAGCTTCGCGCTTGAAACTCGCTGTCTCCAGATGCAGGTGTGGTGAATTACAACGCAAGCTGCGTCAGAACCGACAACGCGTGATTGCTAGCAAGCGAAAGAGGTAGAAGCTATACTCTTTGCTCTCATGGGCTAAATTTTGAATAATTTGAAAATAGACGTTTTTACAACTGAAGGACACGCAGCTCCATGTAACAACGTTGTTAAGATTGATACGGTGTGCTAAACCTTTAAAAGGAGCCAAAAGCCATGCTCGTGTCTGAATTTTCTTTAATGCGAGAAGCAAAAGCGTTATGCGATGAATTATGCCTAAGATGATCCCAATATACAGGCAGACTCGCCAACTCTGTCCAAAAACTATACGAAATGGTAATGTAACTCTATAAATTCAAGAAAAATAGAAAATGGCCTGACAGTTTTCAAAAGTTCATTTATTTTTTTTTACATTCAGCAGCTTTGATGAAGTTCCCATCACTTTTATTTTGTTTGTATGTTGTGAGCAAAGTCTAGGCATGCCGAGTACCAAGTACCTTAGACACCGACTGCTGTGGTCAAAAGTCATACTTAGAATTTTGCCAAGATTAAGGAGTTCCTCCATAACTTACCTAAATAAAAGTGAAATCTGCAAAATATTCACCCATCTATACTTTTTAGTTCCTTTTACGATAAAGGAAGTATTGGATTCACCCCAAAAATTCGAAACTGAGTTTTCACGTTTTGAAGTCTCCTGAACCCAAAAACATGTTTTTGTTCACCGTTCTGTTTGTCTGTCTGTCTGTCTGTGTTCCTGTCTGTATCTGTCTGTATGTCTCTGAACAGAATACCTCAAAAAGAGGCATGGCGTTGAAACTTCATATATAAGTTTTGTGTACTGCGGCAGCAAGCTTTTGAAGATAATCGCATAACCGGAAGTTCACATTTTTTATTACATTTTGAATGTGTAGTCATGTGAGATAGGTGATTTTCCAGTTGAATACATTTAAAATGGGTTTACTTTATGTTTTTTTCCTATTTTTCTATTAACACCTATTTTAAATAGAACACTCGGTATATGATTACATTTTTGAATTCAGCTTAAAATTTTAGAGAATATTGGTCTCTTAAACTAACACCCTATTTTGTACGGTTCTGTAAAATTTGTAATTCTTGAAAAAAAATCACAAACCATTAAAATCTAAAAATGAATTTTTTGGCTAATTATAAGATTACTGTAAAAGGAATCTGTGTGCGTGTATATCACACCAGATTTTATTATGTAAAAGATATTTTGCTAGGGTTGACACTCCTTAATCTCGGCAAAATTCTATGTAGGACTGATTATATGACCACAGCGGTCGGTGTCTAAGGTACCTGGTACTCGGCATGCCTAGACTTTGTTCATAACATACAAACAAAATAAAAGTGATAGAAAAATTATGGGATACCATCTACGTACTAGAAAGTAGCATTATATTAGGAAATTGAAAGGTAAGTCCTCCAATAAATGTTTAAAAAGGCTCGAAAAAGAATGCCTTTAGGAAAAAAGTACTTCTCCTGTAATAACGAGCATTAAGATTTGGGTTATATATTTCCTTTAGCTTCCGAATACTTGAAACTCACAGCCTTCCCATATGCTAATTTACTATTATCTCGTATTTTGTCCTATTATGGCAATGCCACTTGGATATGCTTTAATATTCATGGATATTATCATAGTTTTACACAAGGTACCAGAATTTTTAAATTTGGTGTTATTAGAAAAGTAATAGTAAAACAAAATTTCACGCTTTATTTGCACACAGTTTAAACGTCAATCGTTTTGTTCAAACTCAAAATTGCAACTGGGCTTAAGATTTAACACAACGTCAAAAATCACTTAGATTGTGCTTCACAAGTCTTTTAAACAAAATATAATAAACAAACAGAAACGAATATGGTTCCTAAGTAGGTTAAAATGGTAAACTATAAAATAATTACATTTTTCAAGTTTCTATTTAATGTAACGTACAAAACTATAAATAAAATATAAATGTGACAATATCTTTTAGAATATAATATCTTGTACCTATCTACAAAGCTGCATGAAAGCTGACTTCTTTAGTTATAACACCGTTTTTTAAGTATAACAATATATAACGAAAGCACGTTTTTATGTTAAATACGTCATAAAGCCGGTAGTCAGTAAGTAATGCTTACATAACATAACATTGGTCTGGTTTTGAAGTTTATTTCTGTTTAGCCAGCCGATAAGTCTATGCCTATGCCATAGCGACTTGAAACTTAAATTATTTAATAAATTAATTTTCTCCCTCGTACAATTTCTAGATCACGTCGCTGATCTTATATAGTTGGAAAGGCTTATTTTTCGTCGAATACAAGGCAGACGCCCCTTTTCTATAGTGAACACAAACTGTTAAGCGAATCATAACCTACCGTTCGTGGCTTATGTGTTTTCTATATCGTGATACCATGATCTCCAGCATTACTTAAGCCCTTGGGGTCCTAAATTTGTTATTTCTATTACTGTCGAACTCCGAAGATAGATTTTTATCGAACCAGCATCACGAATCGCGTCGAACTAATTTGTTGCCTTTCGATTTTTCTCAGCGCTAGCTGATTTCCAACGTTTCATCAAACTTTTCGAGCGCTGAAGAGTGCCCTAGGTTTGCTGTCGTACTCCATGTGTCATTTCGTCACCCTCTCTGATTACCTTCCCTGAGATAGGGTTTCGAAAATTGCCACCCACTAACTTCTTCAAAATGTGCTATCGGAAAATGTTTACATTAATCTATAACCACCCATTTATTGTGTGTATAATTCCTGAATGTACATGATTCTTTATCTTAGATGCAATAGTTACTACGCATTTGTTTTCTAATGTCATTATACTGTTTATTTATCCATTGGACACAAGTTTTGAGACTTTACCCAACAGCCAAGCTGAACGCGAAGTTGACACGCGGCTGGATTGCGAACAGTCTAT
>CALNHX010013278.1:0-18581 GCA_940337035.1 Agriotes lineatus
TCGTCATCGCGATATTTTTTTAACTTAGTCTCGCCAATACGATCGATGAATTTCCGTATGGCAGGGTTGTTCATACCTAATTTAATCCTCGATGGGCAGCTTCAGCATGGTTATTAGTTAGATCGGTTCTATTTATAATACGCTGATATACATTCCTTGAAATAAAGAGGGACGACGACTATTCACACATCTGTTCCTTTGTTCAACATAATTATCTTCGAATCAATCAAGTATTGGTTGGTAATTCATTAAATAAAATTACTGATAGATATAATTGCTTCATCTAAGACAGGCAGAGGAACAAATACCATAGCTGTAATCATATGTCCACGTAATTCAGTATTATTATTGAAACAATTTACCAGAGTCAAGGAACTAAGACTTCTTCATATTGTGCATCAAGTAAATAAAACGTCCATGTATTTGAGCTCCAGGATATCGATTTGATAAACTTTTAAATACAGTAGTATGTATTATAAAATTAATCTTTGTAATTATACTAATTCTTTAATTATGTCTAAATTCATCAAAGTTTATCATTTGTCCAAATACCAACCATTTTCTGTATTTGCCTGTAGTATTAATTTCATTAAATAATTTCGATATATGTTCTAAAATACATTTCTGCAATTATACTAATTACTCAGTAATTGTCTAAGTTCTTCTAAGTTAATCGTTTATTCAAATTTTACCTTGATGTGAAAGTGTAATGATTCGGTATGGCGAGTTGGTCCAGCGGCGAGTTGGTACAGCGGCGAGTATGCCGGCCGCGGCGACTTGTCCCATTTTGTCCTCAGAAGATGGTAAAGAAATGGAAACAGAAAAAGTATATAGCAAAACAAGGAACAACTTTATAGTGATAGCAGGAGATCGAAACACAAGGACCGGCACATACCATTAAGCAACATTGCGTAAGAATAGTCTAAAGCAGCTTTCATGGATGTTAAAATAACAAATTGACCATTCTGCCAGAAAGTCACAAATAAATACGCATGATCGCATGATCAGCTAGAAGACACAAAAATATCATTGATTACATAACGGATAGTACTAAAACAGCAAATCTAGTTGAACATACGTATCTACTTTCTTTGAGGTGCAGACGTTGGAAGTGATCGTTACTTAACCAGCAGTTTAACATACATATTCCAATTATATCAAAAACGGTTAGTAATTTCAAGCAGAGGACGGTTATAAAATATATCTTTACAAGAATCCTGGAAGAGATATCCCTATCGATCCCGATTAACACAGTGTACTACAAATGAATTTCGACAGAAGCAAAACAATAGAATATGACAATTTAAAAATAAGTGCTGGAACACGATTTTTAGTACTAGGTAAAAATAAAAATAGGGTTACGAATATATATAAGAAGAATTGAGCTTAACTGGTATATAGAAAAGCCGAGAATCAAGTCATATAGTACAAAGGGAAGTGTGCGTTTGCTAAATGACTGGTAGGTAATTCCCATTGGAAAAGTTGGGGTTATTACAGAAACTATATTTAAGACGACATACATGACATACATTATCTACCGTATAAGATTGTGAAGCATTTAAATAAAGGGAAGGGCATTTCGGAGATAGAGTGATATCTTTGATAATTTATGCTTACAAATGAAAACAACACAAATCGCGCCAGTAATACTGTGGATCCCATAACAATATGTGAATTCGAAAATGCTTTTTTCATTGATGACAGACCAGCAAAGCAATCGATATGAATGGCTCAAACGTGAAACTGATGGAGCGTTGCATTTTAAATTTATTAAAATACTTGCCAAAAATTCTTTAAAAAAGGGAAGCAAAATGATTGCAACTACCGCTATAAGAATATCCTAATTTCTCCCAAGAAAAATACGTTTGTTCAGCTTTTCGTCAGGTCATTCATTTTAATTTGGACGTCTCGTGAGTCTCACAATAGAATAATTATTTGCCCTGTTAGCTCAGTATACATGAAACTCTTTAGTTACCCAGTCGTGGTTACGAAGTGTCAACATTTACTAAAAATAGGAAGCTGGTCTGCACCTATGGTGCTCTTGGACAGAAACCGACTTCAAGCAATGCATGAGAAAAATTTATTTGCATACACAAACATATTGTCAAAGACTGCATGTAAAATAATTAAAAAACCAAATAAAAGGGGATTGAATACTAGAACGACCTACATGTATAGCTCGGGGCTATGTAAAACTGAGACAGTTAGTATGGCCTGTTGTAAATGTGACTGACTTAATATGTACAGTTGCTAGGTGTAGAGTAAACTCCCAAATAAACACACTGAAAAAAGAATATTGGGCTAACTTTACAATAGATATGGAAAATGACCTTTACGGAGGCCAAAAAAAAAGTCTGGAACATGTTGAGAAACCGAAAGAAGCCAATAAATGAATATATACAAACGAGACCACACCAAACAACGAATGAATATCCTATTTTAAAAGACTATACGAATCAAATTCAGATGGACTTGCCGAAGAGCCAGAAGATGAAGAAACCGAAAGTTTACCAGACAATAACATTATTGAAATTATACAAAAAGATGTAGAAACCGCAATAGCAAAAATTAAGAACAGAAAATCTGCAGGCTCGGACCTAGTTAGTAACGAATTAATTAAATACGGGGGAAAGCATTAATTAGTGAACTAACAACACTATTTAAGAAAATTATTGAAACCGGAACTATACCCGAAGAATGGAGAACAAGCATAATCATCCCTATGTTCAAAAGAGGCTGTAAAAAAACCGCGGAAAACTACAGAGGGATACGTCTCCTAAACAATGTATCAAAAGTAATGACGAAGATTTTAGCGGATAAATTAACACTTGAGATAAAAATTATCGATGAACAACAGGGTGTCCTACAGAACAGGTTCACCACCGACGCTATATTTATATTACGACAACTAGTGGATCAAATAGAATTTAACAAACCATTATTCCTTTGTTTTATCGACCTGACACAGGCATTTGACAGGATACTTCTCTCTGACGTACTAAAAATTTTACACGAAAATAATATCGACCCTAACATCATACAATTAATAAAACAATTGAATACTAGCAATAAAGCAAGAATACAAATAAACAACAATGTGACAGAAGAAATACCAGTAGCTGCAGGCATACGACAAGGAGACAGTCTTAGTCCCAAACTATTCAATCTAATTATGGATCAGATTATCAAAAGCGTTAATGAAATGGAAGCTGGATATAAAATGGGAAACCAGAAGATAAGAATACTGTGCTATGCTGACGACGCTGTCATCACAGCAGAAAATGATGACGATCTACAGCGTTTACTATTCGGATTCAAAGTAACTACGGGGAAATTTAACATGAAAATATCCATGTTGAAAACAAAGTCTATGATCATTTCCAAAGATCCTATTCCATGCAAACTAGCTATTGATGACCAGGTTATCGAACAAGTCCTGAATTTCAAATATTTAGGAGTCGAAATAACCAGTAACAGAAACACTAACCAGGAAACACGAATACAAGCAACCAAAGCTGTTGCAGACTCAGGCTACCTCAATGATATAATATGGCGCAATAAACACGACCCTCGACGGTAAAGTTAGAATCTACAAAATCTGTGTACGTCCAATTTTAACATACGCTGCTGAAAGTCGCGCGGACACTTCTAAAACCAAACAAATAACGAGAACAGCGGAAATGCAGACGTTAAGAGTAATACGTCGCTTGAACCTACGAGACCAAATTAGAAGCCAACCCAAGATATTGTAAAATGGGTAACAACAAGAAGTCGACACTGGAGAGACCACGTCGACCGAATGGAAGATGATCGACTGGCGAAATGGACAAAAACACAGAAACCAAACACAAAACGTCCAACAGGAGGGCCGCCAAAACGGTGGAAGGATTGCTGGACGTCCGTATCCCAGGAAATATGAACGGGAAAATTGGAAATTACAGGACATACGCTACGACCTAAATTAAGTGGAAGAAGAAGAGAAGAGTTGCTAGGTATTACTAACTTAACCGTCAAGTTGTTTAGACGTTGCTGTGAATCAAAATTGTTATAATAAATGTAATTGTTTAAAGCGTCGTTTAAGGTAATCAAATTATGCTAAAATCCCTATCAAGAGTTGTCCCGGTTTTTTTTGTCTTGCATAGTACATGTACGCTTAAAATATACATAAGATAAGATTAAAACAGATAGTCAAAATAATTGCCTTTAAAAGTAACATTAAAATTCCTGAAGGCGGTATTGGTTTAAGCTGGCCCTGGCCACGTTGCATGCCTAAACTCAGCACCACGCACACATAAGATGATATTCTGTAACGGAGCTACAAGCGAATACTTGGTACGTAACCCCAAACATTTCCTGTAGGTATAATGTTACCTTCTGATCCTCAAAGTCTGCGACTTGTAGTGTTAGGGGTTGAGTTGATCCCCAAATTGCGTCACCCAAACCTTAATCGGTGTAGCAAGTGGTAAATTACCTTACCCGATCAGAAAAACCCTGATTGTTGCTCTGAGAGGTCACGTCTTTACAATAGACATCACAAATATACGCGACTGCTGTGCAAATGGTGAAGTCACCAGCACACGATAAAAAAAGCGTTTGCTAGAAACGCAAACGCTGACTTGTTGCACACAACCCTATGAGCAACAAATCATTTACTACGCAGTTGTATTGCATCCAGGGAAAGATGCTTGAGTTGAAACTCCCCTCATCCCGCGAACAAGTTTCCAAATCGTGTTTCGCTGTGCTCGCGAGCAGTGCTGAACACAAGCCAATTTAAGTAATGCCTGCTTAAAAAAACTTTTAAATAAATGTTTAGAGGAAGTGAAGATTCCGTCTAGGTGGACTAATGCTACAAATATTATTCGTTGACCGTGGCTTATAGATGCCTTGCCTGTTATGCTTATTTTGATACTTAAAAGTAAGGATCAATTTTTTTTTATTTTTTATTTTATTCCGTACACTGCCAACAGCCGTTAGGCCAATTATACGCGTCACTGTACATTTTATGGGGACTTCCAACCCCACTAACGACTATCATGATGTTATTATGATATCCGGGACCAACTTTTTTCCGTGGCAGCCGTACCACAACGTGCCGGGAAAAGCAGTCGTGGAACTCCCATCCAAGTTCTGACTAGAGAGAGCGTTGCTTAACTCTGCTTATCGAACGTAGACGTTTGCTCAAGCTACACCACCCGGGACCTTTATATTAGATTAAAGTAATGTTTTTAATATAACAAAAGTTTATAATGCCGCTTCTGAGTTTCTCTATGAGTTCAGTAAGAAGCCGATTTCGCGGGTTCAGCGATAATCGCACGTTCAAGTCTGAGCGCAGGGTGCGGATAGCTTTAACTTAAGATGATTTCATGAAGAACAAGGCATAAGAGTGCGCGCCTTTGCCCAAGCTAGCGGTGTGTGGGTGCACCTCCAAGGTGTATTGCGCGAATTCACTTCCATGGCTAGCTAAGTAAAATAGAAGAGGCTAGAAGAAGCCTTCGGCAAATAATAGTTGCTGCCTGCAGTTTAGAATGCAGCGAATGAGCGTTTGTGCGTACGCAAACACATTTTCACAGTGTACCAGTAAGTACTCGATTACCTACTATATTAAAAAGTACGTTCGAAGCGTGCAATTCTGCAGTTCTCGAGGACAATCCGCGATTCGGAGCATTCCGTTAGTCCGGGCGCAATCTAAGGCGTGCGTGATTCAAGGACACCTATGAAGCCTGTAGATCCACTTCCATGTAAACTGTTTCTAGTCTGAACACGCTAAAACTACCGTTCAACTGTGAGGAGATCTGGCAAGCGCGAAGGAATGTATTCCGTCATAGATCGCGGTCGATTTTAACAAAGTCGGACTGAGTACCGGCGCCGGCGTCAGGCAGTATGAATATTGCGCCTTTAAGGGCATTATTTTGATTTTCTTTTAAAGACAGTTATTAAAGTTTTCTTAAACGCTGTTTCGAGTGTGCCTGATATCGTGGCTGCGTGTGAGCACCGCTAAAGCATAAGTAAAGTTAAACACCGAACTTCTAAAACTACCAAACTGGATGTAGAGCCGGGTATAGTATAAATCAACAGTTACAAGTAGTTAAAAATTCTATTTGAAAAATGTGTCGAATACAACAAACCAGATACCTATATTTGTTGACTATGAAAAAGCGCTTGACGACATCAATGAGCATATGGCCCAGCGAGCAAGTGCTTGCCTCTCAGGCGGCCGGCCCGGGTTTGATTCCCGACGACTCTCGAGTTTAACAATGGTACGCTCCCTGGCTTCCACGCTTATACCTGTGGTAGTCGTCTCTTCTTTGAACAAATTTACAGGTCGGATATGATGTTTTAATTACCGACAGGAGTGCTAGCGCAAGTAAGATGCTTAAGAAACTTAACACAGGATCATGTCAAGTAGTCTTAAAGATTTATGTCACGAAGATTTACGTATATGTTTTCCCCACACGTTTTCAGTTGATCGAAGAAGGACGTCAAGAAAGTGTAAGAAAGCCAAATGCTCTTCGATGTCAATATGACAGCTATTTAGAAAAAAGCCTTTTATGATTCTAAGTGCTATAGTTAGGTCAGCTGTTCAGAGTGTTCGACAACTTTTAACATCGTCGTGTATTACAGGTTGCATAAGTAGTTTTTGCTGACTTTTAATTTTCACTAGCAATTTCTTCCTTTTAAATTGTTTTCTTATTCAGCTTCAGAGAGCGGTTTTTCTTCGGTTTTAATTTCCTTTTCAGTCATACCCTTAGTTCCGCAACTAGAAGACGTGTTAACTCTGGAACGGATTTCGTTTAGTGAATTGCTACACACACTTGATTTTTTCAAGATTAGCTAATACCTTGGAAGCAAAACTGACGTAAGGCTACCCAAGTTCTCAGTATAATTAGATTATATTTGCGTTCACGTGATCTAACGCTCGGTCGAATTTATTTTCATACCTCTTTATTTTACTTGTTAATGAAATATTGTAACGGTCTTCAGATACTTCCCTATTGTCTCTCTTTTGCAGTAGTTTGGAGCAATTGAAGGGTTATTGTGTATATTGAGTTGCCTATTATGTTGCTTCGATTTTAAATTGCGGGAATGTGAGTTGCCTATACAGGGTGAGTTTAATAGATGCATATATTTTAACCAGCAATAGAAGACGGAAAAATAACATGATTAATCCAGTGATATCTTAAACATAAACTGTTAGCTTTCAGGGAACAGTTTTTCTAAAAGGTTTGAGATCCATAGCTAAGTTTGAATAAATGTAATAATTAAAAAGCAAAAGAGCCTATTTTTATGAATGTTTTTCTTTGTCGTCTTTTTGAAAAATATTATAAAATTAATTATATCTTATTGCAAGTAAGGTATTTTTGTTGTCACACTTTTTTAACAAAACGTACCTTTTCAACTTTAATATCGCTTTAACTTCTATTTAAAATATTCTTATTCCAGCGGTCACGTTTCATAATTTATTGAACAAAATAGTTATGCATTCTTAGTTACTAAAACAACATAAAAAACTAATGAATAAAAATAAAAAGTACAATAATTGTTGCGTATGGGTATCTAAGTAGAATCTTCGCCGTCAGTTTTCTCATCAGAAACATCGCAGTTCAGACAAACGTTGGATGTCTTGCTATGCGTTCCGCACACATATTTGTAGCATTTTGAGCACGTAGGTAATTGTTGTTTTGGATAACTCGTTGGTCTTCTTCTTCGACCGACAAGGTTTACAACATGTATGACATCTTCCCTTGCCAGACTGCGATAAAGTCGGGGTGACTGTTCTTGCCAATTTTCGGTCTAGTATGAGTTCCATGGCCTTGATAACTCCAGATTGTAGACCATTGGTATCTTGGGCCCTTCGCTCTACGTTTGGAAGTATTAGGGCGAGCCCAAGCTCTTGTAAGAATAATATTCGACGATTACTCTTTTTGCTATTCCATTGTGGACCATTCTGCGTGAATAAAGAGTATGCATTTATAACTGCAATATTCAACAGAGTGTGAAAAGCTGATAGTGGCCATCTTCTAGTTGACCGTTTTGTACTGTGTTTCCTTGCCATTTGGTCTATGGTGTCTACGCCTCCTTTGGTCTCATTGTAAAACAGGTTTATGTCTGACTTACACTTATGAGCTTTGCTGACAGCATCACCTTCGTGTTGTGTAGACAACATTAGCAGTATTTTCTTGGGTTTCACACGGCTGACATAAGAAACAAGTGTAACAGGAGGAGTTTTGGACTTGGGATCTGTAAACGCGAACATGCTTGAATACAGTGATCTCCCTTCAGTTTCTTTCAGTTTCTCTAGTATATGTTTTCGATTGTGTTGCAGTGTTCCAACCATTGTGAGTCCAAAATCTGTATACAACTCCTCTGCAATCTCCACCGATGTATAATATCTGTCAGTTATAACATTTCGGGCAGAATTACGGATTGGTGATAGTAGACGCTTTACAATGCCTTTAGGACCTCGAGACTCTGAAGTACTGCCTTCAGTTTTTCTTGAATACACTTCCATACGTAAAATATACTGGGCTTCACAATCGGTTAAGATTCTTATTAGAATACCATATTTTCCTGGTTTGTCTTTCATAAATACTTTGAAAGAACACCTTCCCCGGAATAAGAATAACATTTCATCAATAACCACGTTCGTGTTTGGTGTAAAATATTTTAAAAATGTTTTATTTAGCAAATCAAACACTTCGCGAAGTGGTGCAAACTTATCTTCAGCTCGCCTATCTGCTCGAGTATCTCTAGAGGCAAATATGATTATTTTTATCAGTTCTCTTAATCTATTACGGCTCATAACAGCAATGTACGATGATCGTTCGAATTTCTTTGACCATAAGTCATGATAATCTAATTTAGTGGCATCATTAGATCCGATCAAGATGATAACACCTATTAGACCTAGCATTTCTGTGTCATCAGTTTTTGGCACATTTTTACGTTCAGCCTCTTCATTTGTGTGGCGCACAATGAGTTGCAGAATTTCTGGGGTAACAAATTTTATAAACGATTCCAGTACAGTGCTTACTCTCCCATCATTGCGCAATCCTGGTTTTTCACGAAATATATTTTGAGGTGCTCGTCGGCGATATCGTGGTAGATGAGCTAAAAAACTTCTTCCAGACTTGGCTATATATCGATAACCAGTATCTGTATCGCTGTCATAGTCCAAACCACTGGAATTAGTATCACTTGAGTGCAGGGTTTCACTGTCTTCATGTTCCGGTGTGATGATGCAATCTTCTATTTCACTCAAGTTAGAGCTGCTCCCATCCGAACAAATATCCGACATAAACTCAAAATCTGAGAGGTTCTCTAATTCGCGTCCTAAATCAGAATCTGTCAAATACTGCTTAGCCATTTATCTTGTGTGAAAACGCTTTTAGTTGCACAATAGAACGTTTTAGACGGAAATATCCCTCCAGGTGCAACTGAACACTAATAACACCGACAATAGTGTACAATAGCGAAGTAGAACACAGTTTGACACGTTGCCAAATCTACCAAGGCGATTTTTATCCAACAAATCATCGGTCGCACGTTGGCCAAAGGCGGGGGGGGGGAGGGTACTTAGTGTCCATCTCTAATTTCTAGGGCTATAAAAGGTATTTATGGACAAGTAATTCAAAAATAGCTCTAGGTATCTGATCAAGTGTTAATATAACGAGGATGTCTAATTTTTTTAGGTTTTTATGAAAAATAACATATAAGATACATACTCAAAACAAAACCTGTGGGTACTTTTTAACCCTCCTTGGTCCTGCTAGGGTTAAATAAGTTAATTCCATTTAGTTTCTCAAAAACGATAAAACTTTGGCAAAGGTAAATTTCCGTATTTATGCTATTGATGTGTATTAACACTGTTTAAAGTATCTGCAACTCAAAATGTTCCGGAAATAGTTCCCCGATCGGATCTCCGGGGGGAACGGATTTGAATGAAGCCAAGAAAATAAAGATAAACATCCGCAACAAAATCAATATAGGGACCTGGAATGTACGAAGTTTATTCGAAGCAGGAAAGCTAGCAAACCTAACTCGAGAAGTGAAAAGGTTAAATGTCGATATATTAGGCGTTGCAGAAACATGGTGGCCTGACGCTGGTATGTGTACCGTTCCAGGAGGCACTTTTTACTATTCCGGTAACCACGATAAAAATTATAGGAAAGGCGTAGGAATATTCATCTCAGAACAACTCTCTAACTGTGTCATCAATTTCATACCATATTCCGACAGAGCGGCCTTAATAAAACTCAATTCTAAGCCTGTAAATCTTAACATTATTCAAGTATATGCCCCTACTGCAGATTCAACCGATCATGAAATCGAGTCGTTTTACGATGAAATCAAAGAACTGCGCAAACTTACTAAGAATCATGAAATTAACATCATTATGGGTGATTTTAATTCCAAGCTAGGAAAAGGAAAATATGAAGATCTAGTGGGTCCTTTCGGGTTAGGAATACGAAACGAAAGAGGTGACCGCCTCCTACAATTTTGCCAAGAAGAAAATATGAAAGTTACTAATACTTGGTTCTGTCTACCACCTCGTCGACTATATACCTGGAAGTCCCCGGCAGATAACCCCAGCAATATAGTTCGTAATCAGATAGATTATGTACTTATTAATAAGCGTTTCGGGTCTTCAATCACTAGAGCGTGTACCTACCCTGGAGCGGACGTGCCGTCTGATCACATATTGCTGTTAACATGTCTTAAAACGAAAATTGTAAGGTGCAGAAAAACAATTCCACAACGAAAAATAGCCTATGAACAACTCAAAGATAGAGATCTAAGGATAGAAGTCGGTAAAGAAATTAACCGTAAAATAGAAACAACAATAGCACCCATTATAGAAAAAGAAGAAAATCTAACCGGCATATGGGAGGAGATGCAAAACATCATGATAAATACGGCTAGAACAAAAATAGGGTACAAAACAAGAGATCGGAAACGGACATGGATAACAGACGAAATTCTTACATTAATGGACGAACGGCGAAAATACAAACGCCAAACAGACTGCAATATCTATAAAAATATACAAAAGCTAATAAGAACCAAGATCAGAATCGCGAAGAATGAATGACTGAAAGGCGAATGTGAGGAGATTGAAAAATTACAAACCGTACATGACGACTTCAATCTTCACAAAAAGTTAAAAGAAACTGCTGGAATATATCGAAAGAAAAACTTCTCCATAATAACAAATGAGAACGATGAAATTGCTCGGGACGTCCATGAAAGTAAATCAATCTGGGAAAACTACATCAAAAATCTCTTTTCGGATGAAAGACCAGCTAATGAAAACAGAGTAGATGACCTTTCAGGGCTCCCAATCACAAAAGAGGAAATCGAAGGAGCCATACATATGTTAAAAAAATAACAAGGCGGCTGGCCCAGATGAAATCCCTTCAGAACTCATTAAACTCCTAGACGAAAAAAGCATTGCAGTTCTCCACAAGCTTTTTAATAAAATTTATGAAACTGGCCATTACCCTGTTCAATGGCTCTTGTCAACCTTTATTCCCTTGCCGAAGAAGAATAACGCAAGAAAATGCGAGGAGCATAGACTTATCAGTCTTATGAGTCATGCCCTAAAACTGTTTCTCAAAGTTATCCACCAAAGAATATTCCGAAAATGTGAGCGAACCATGGGTGACTCACAGTTTGGGTTCAGGCAAGGTCTGGGTACGAGAGAAGCCTTAGTCGCAACGCAGGTATTGGTGCAAAACTGTTACGATCAGAGGAAACACGTAGCCCTATGCTTCATAGACTACGAAAACGCTTTTGATAGAGTTCACCACCATAAACTCATGAACATTCTGAGACAAATGGATATCGACCAAAAAGACATTCGTTGCATAGAAAATTTATATTGGAACCAGACTGCGCAAATAAAGATCGATGGCGAGGTCACCAACACAGTTGAAATTTGCAGAGGAGTCCGTCAAGGATGCATCCTTTCACCTCTTTTATTTAACTTGTATTCTGAGAACATTTTCCAAGAAGCACTTGAGAATATCGAAAAAGGCATAAAGGTCAACGGGGTATGGATCAACAACATCCGCTATGCTGACGATACAGTACTAATTGCTGATAACATAGACGATCTTCAATACCTTCTTAGCATAGTCGGAGAGCATAGTAATAGGTTGGGACTTAACATTTATATTAATAAAACAAAATTTATGATTGTTACTCGAGAGCCGGCCACGTTCAGAAATGCCAGGCTAACATTCGATGATTTGGCTATAGAACGAGTAAACAAGTTTAAATACCTCGGAACCTGGCTTTGCGAAGATTGGACATCAGACTTAGAAATCAAATGTCGAATAGAGGACGCCCGTAATGCATTTATGAAATTCAAGAATGTCCTCACGAATACAGATTTTGACCTCAGCCTTAAAGTGCGATTTATTAAATGCTACGTTTGGTCGATATTATTGTATGGTATGGAGGGCTGGACAATGAAAATAGCTGCAATGAATAGAATAGAGGCCTTCGAGATGTGGATTTACCGCAGATTGCTTAAAATACCGTGGACCGCGAGAATAACAAATGAGGAGGTCCTCAGAAGAATGGGCAGAGACCGCGAACTTATACTAACAATTAAGCGAAGAAAGACTGCATATCTGGGGCATATTATGCGTAACGTAAAATACCACCTATTGCAGCTTATCATTGAAGGGAAGATCGAAGGTAAGAGAGAAATAAGGAGAAAAAAGTTATCATGGCTACGCAATGTAAAGCAATGGACAGGACTGCGTAACGTGGAAAGCCTGATACATACGTCAAGAGACCGGAAAAAAAACGGAAAATGTGGTCGCAAACATCCATTAATGGATAAGCATGCGAAGAAGAAGAAAGTATCTGCATCACCATTAAAGTCACCCTGTATAGTGGAAACTCCAACGAGTGCGGCGATTGTTTGCATTCGAGGTCACAATGCCTTTCGGAAGTCTGGGACCGATGGTTCGATTCCGGTCCTCGGCAGTTGCCAGGCCCTGGAAACCCTTTCGCATATGTTACCTTAAGGTTAGTTTAAGGTGGTGGTAATGTTAGTATGCCCAATAGCCCCGAAGATATGCCGTTCACGATTTTTTTGCGTCATGTGAGGCTATAACCATCTAGTAATTTTGTTGGCAGTACCTCTGTTGCAACAAAACTCCCTCATGGAAATTGACACTTTTTGTGTTAGGTTAGGTGGTTTTCAGTTTAAGGTTATATTTTCTGAATAGGTACATTGTTGTCGGATCTCTGTTTAAATTAAGGATGAAAATTGAAATAATTTGCCAATTGACGACAGATACGAAAATGTGAACTAATGGATAAGAAAATTATTCAATATTAATGTTTATTGGAATTTGGATAAGAATTATGTACCTGATATGAATATGCCATTTTATTTAACATGCTTGCTTGCTTGCTGGTGTGGAAGGAGCGAGACGTCACAAACTGATGCCAAATAAATTTACTAGAGCAATTGAGCAATATTGGTCTTATAGAAATTAACATTTGAAAAATGTAAATATCTTGTCAAATGGATGGCTTGCTGATTTTACTTCATGTTGATTTTCACATCTGCCACATAATATTTCAACACTAAAATAGTAATAAGTAGGTAGGTAAATTACTATACATTACGCAGGATTGTTCTTCCTTTCCAAATTTTCATTTTTTCACGTACCTACAGCAAATATATTCTCCAGTCTCCACATCAACTTGTGTTGTTTTAAATCTGGTCTGTCTTTTTTAAATTTGAAGTAACATAGTTTAATGAAAAGTTTTTGTTGTAACAAAATTATTTTGGGCACTTTGACTTTTCCTTTGACGCCTACTAGAATTATTTTTACACACTTGATATAGTATTTTATTTGTTCCTCACTTGTAAACATCAATTTATCAAGTCACTGTATTCACCTTGAAAATGTTTCTTAACTGGCTAGCCAGTAAATTTTTTACTGGCTAGCCAGTTATATTTTACAAGCGTGCTCATAGATAAATGATAGCGTGCAAAGCCAGAGTTGTCTTCCTTAGTATGTGTCATATTGATTAATTTAGTTGCTTGTCAGTTTGACATTTTGAATAAATGATAAATTTCTAGTTATTTACAAGTGAGGAACAAATAAAACATTCAACAATACACGCCAGGTAACCATTTTTACTGGCTCAAGGATATGACAGGCTCGCCTAACGGCTCGCCAGTCATCCCAATCCTATCGCCAGTAAAACCTGTTTTACCTGGCTTGTAATGTTATAGTATTTAACATTACAAGCCAGGTAAAACAGGTTTTACTGTCATATCCTTGAGCCAGTAAAAATGGTTACCTGGCGTGTATTGTTGAATGTTTTATTTGTTCGTCGCTTGTAAATAACTGGAAATTCACCATTTATTCAAAATGTCAAACTGACAAGCAACTAAATTAATCAATATGACACATACTAAGGAAGACAACTCTGGCTTTGCACGCTATCATTTATCTATGAGCACGCTTGTAAAATATAACTGGCTAGCCAGTAAAAAATTTACTGGCTAGCCAGTTAAGAAACATTTTCAAGGTGAATACAGTGACTTGATAAATTGATGTTTACAAGTGAGGAACAAATAAAATCATTTATTTTCTTACGAATATTAAAATAATAAATCTGGCAATGTGCTGACAAGAAAATGTCGAACAGCCTGACAGAAAAAAAAAGTTGCATCAGCTACGCCACCGAATCAGTTAGTCCAACATGAAAAGACAAAATCATAGCCAACTCTGTTCCAAAAAAGTCGTGGACGTATTATAGGTAGTCTAAGTGCTTTAGGCCATACAATTCAAACATGCACCCTGTATAGTTTTTAGCAATCTTGGGAGTTACAATTGGTATTCTTCTTTTTAATTTTTTTTTCTGAATAACCTTAGGGTAGAGATATCCCTCTGGTTACAATTTTTACTGCCCTCGTTTAAAAGACGAGGGAAGTATTGTGATCACGAAAAAATCACCTTCCGAGATTTATTTAGCTCTTCACGTTTCAGAATCCCTAGATGGCAAAAAACACTTTTTCTCAATACCGTCTGTCTGTTACCGGTATAACTCAAGCACTATTTCTTGGAAGAAGACGATATTTTGCATGCATATTATATGTCTACCTGGCATTAAACTAAGAAAATTTCGGAAAACTAAATACAGGGCGAGCATCTTAAAAAATCAAATTTTGTTCTACCTGATAGATACAAGTAATAATTTGCACATGGCTCAGGCTTTATCATTAAATCATTAATTGTAAATGTAAATGCGAGACCTAACAGATTAAGGGTAAACATCACAGATTGGACGGAATAGTATGGTGCTTTATAACTCATCAGAAACTCGTCCATTTCGTGCACGCCCGTAGATCAGTTATTCCAGCGGCGATGCGCAGAGTACGAATCTCAGTGGACTCCATTTATACTTCCCTCTTCTAAAAATCGAATGAATTTTTTTATTTGCAAAGGATAAAAGTAATAATTTTTACATAGCTCAAGCTATATTATTGACGAATATCAGACCTAACAGGAATTCGAATCTCAGTGAACTACATTTTTTTTAAATTGATCAAATTCGCGCGAGAAAATTTTCGTGTAAACATCTTTACTGATTTTTAAAATTTTGGGTTTGTTACTTCCGATACCCTAAGACGCAGTTTTGGCGCATGTGTTATTGAAGCTTAGAAAGCGGATCAATCCCGAAAATCTACAGGGATCAGGTGCATAACTGGTTAGTGAATATCTGCACTTATTTGATTCAATCAGGATGATCCATATTTTGGCAGTAAGCCCATATTTTGACCATAAAAAACTGAGTAACGCTCCATATTATGTACCTTATCTATGATTATTATTATTACCACTTGGGAGTAGCTGACTGATCCGATTGTTGCTTCTTCTGATTTCCGACGCGCGTTACCAGCGAGTGCGAGTCAGCAGAATTTGCGCTTACTGTCAAAGCGCTTCTCGTTTCAAGCGAAATCGTTTAACTTGTAAATTACGTTTTCATGGATGTATACAGTGAATTTATTTTAATGTATATGGTCTTGTAGTTTCCATAAGGATTTGAGTGTTTGCCTATTAGTATCTAAGGATATGCCACGCCCACACGATATTTAAATGCGTTTATTTTAAAATGCAATGTATGAACCGTAATTTTATTGAAAAATAAGCAGTACAAAGAACAACAAGGAATGTAACATATAGTAACCCACATAACTACTTGATGTAAACTGAAGTCTTTCACAATTTGATCAAATGAATTCCTTTCTTCGTAGAATACATAATTTTTTTACATACTCGGTAACGTTCCTATTAGCCCAGTCATTCGACACATAATAATAGTGTTTCGGAGCAAAAGGTTGAGGAGTTTTAAAACTTGGCAAGAGTGCAGATCTGGGGGATCTTAACATGCACCTAAGTTAGCCACCCCATGCGACCTATAGGTTTTAGAGAACAAAATTCTAATGAAAAGTTGAAAAGAATACAATTTTCTACAAAATTGTTTTTGTCAGGCTAATACTTCCCGAGTCAAAAGGCCGAACAATAGATTGAACTTTCTAAAATCTCGTAAAAGCGGCTTTTGCAAGGTACTTTTTACCAATTATCCACAAACCAGTTTACCTAAAGTAGTCTAATCTACTATATAACTGTTTATATAGTGATATATTGAGATGGTTTGATATGCTCCAGTGATTATACTGATTAAAATAATTTCCTAATTGTAATCTCAATTTATTTATTTATTAAAAATAAAATAGTATTATGCCCTTTTTCTATATTTTATTTATCTGCAATTTTATTCTCATAACGCTAGCTCGGTAGACAATCAAACTCCATTCAAAGGGGTGAGTTCCTGATAATTTGTAAACTTTTACTTAAACTGGGTACGCCACTGTGCGCCCAAATTATTTCCAAATACGCAGTCACAAATGTATACGCTGCTGTCAAATTACCCAAAGTGGTTCGAATCTGGCAGTAACCGTTGTTGACTTTAAAATTCAAATTTGTGAACGTTCGAACAGGTACTTATTTAAATTGTAGTGATTTGGCGGTTATTAATTCTAATTTGTTGCAGGAATTAATTTGTTTTATTTACTCACTGTTTAAGGTATTTTCTCAAGTAATCCAACCTGTACAACCGGATAACATCTTGCCTGTACTGAATGGCGGCTGTTTGTTGCATCGAGTGGTATGGTATCGCAATGATTCGTATGGACAAATTTGCATAAGCTGCGTTCAATATGTGCAGAGGCACTATGACCCTAACGCAGTTGTAGTCTTTGACGGTTATCCAGTGAACGCAGCTAACCGCAATACGACAAGCGAAGAAAGGTATCGACGCTCTAGAACTAGAGCATATATATCAACTGATGTAATTTTCGATGAAGCAATGATTCAACCTGTTTCGCAAGAAAACCTCTTGTCGAGCGATACTAACAAAGAGAATTTAATTTCTGCTCAGTTGGCCGATTAAACTGACCAAACGTAGCACGCAATGCACGTTGTGTAGCGCGCACAGATGAGCCCGTCTCGAAAAATGTTTGCACAATTGTAACTCTCTCATCTGTACTGTACGACGCCATGATAACAATTGAGTAAGTTGACAGATTGAGAATAACACTTTTGTTTTTCGCAAAGATAGCGCGATCTCGTAGATACGAGTTGTCAAAAACCCTAATCCCTATTGGTAAACCCGTTAGATAAGTAATGCTTAACCGTTTTGAACGTTATAAATTCTCATAGACTGCAAAAGCAGCAATGACAGTTTCTAATATGTTCTTAGAGCGATTTAATTGGATTTCAAAGAGGACAGTTGTGCTTTTTTAAATGTTTAGTTAAGATCCACCGGTATGCACAAGCGAGCCATCTACATGATGAGTGACAAGAGTGAACTATTTTCTAGAATAATTAAACAGCAAACGGAGAAGATGTAGAAATGGCCATCATATAAAAAAAATACAGAAGTTGCAATTTACCAACCTTCATTAATGCATTGAAAACGAATTTTGCTAATTTTCAAGTCTGGCACAAAATTTCCAAAATCTGAAAAAATTACAAGCGATAGAAATAAAAAAAAGTTTTAAAATTGTTCACATCTGTATTATTATTGCCTATTATACGCCACTCGAAACGTTACTGCGAAGTTCTACGGCATAGCAGATCATTAATAAATAATACGTATCTTGTCACTTTCATATTAATTTGCAATTAGATAAAGGTGTTGAATTCTATATTACATTCAATTTTTTTTATATATCTTTAGAAGATGTATTGCTCATATGAGTCATTCTTATTCTGAGAATTACAAACCTTCCGATCGGCTCCACATATGATTATTATTATTCATAGTTTATTTTGTTTACTCATGAAACGTGCTTTAATAGCAGATATAAGAATTGGAACGTAGAGGCTTTTAATAGGAGGAACAGGGCAGTGTGAAACAAGAATTAGATGTGATTAGACCTTTGAGTTTTTTAATCGATATGTACCTTTAGTTTGGTGTCAATTTTCAATAAATATATTTTAAACGGATTTGTTGTATGGGGAGCTTTTACATTGTATAAA
>CALNHX010013279.1:0-18580 GCA_940337035.1 Agriotes lineatus
TGGCTGCCAGGGGTCTTGGACACAACGCCCACTGGTCACAACGTCCACCACCTAGTATGGCCGCCATGTTGGACACAACGTCCACTTTCAAATTTGGTCACAACGTCCACCTTGGACACAACGTCCACCGCCATAACGCCCACTCTGGTCACAACGTCCACCTTCGCATTTGGTCACAACGTCCACCTTGGACACAACGTCCACCGCCATAACGCCCACTCTGGTCACAACGTCCACCGACGCCTCTTGAGAATAACAGTTTGCGGCGTCGGTCGTAACGTCCACTCTGGACACAACGTCCACCGCCATATCGCCCACTCTGATCACAACGTCCACTTTCAAATTTGGTCACAACGTCCACCTTGGACACAACGTCCACCGCCATAACGCCCACTCTGGTCACAACGTCCACCTTCGCATTTGGTCACAACGTCCACCTTGGACACAACGTCCACCGCCATATCGCCCACTCTGGTCACAACGTCCACCTTCAAATTTGGTCACAACGTCCACCTTGGACACAACGTCCACCGCCATATCGCCCACTCTGGTCACAACGTCCACTTTCAAATTTGGTCACAACGTCCACCTTGGACACAACGTCCACCGCCATAACGCCAACTCTGGTCACAACATCCACCTTCGCATTTGGTCATAACGTCCAACTTGGACACAACGCCCACTTTTATTTTACTGGTTATTTATTAATAAATTTTTAACTGCTTTCGTTAATGCTTTTTGAGTGGACTAATGTTCTTTAGAATTAAAAAAAATGGTTTTAGGCTATTTTATGTATTTTTTGGCCCAATTTATAGTTTCAACTATTTCCTCCCCATTTTTGACGATTTTGGTCCTATTTTCTGCTGGATTTTTGTTCTACTAAGTACAAATCCCCTATTTGCTTTTAGTGTTTTACCACATACTTTAGAATATTTTAATGCTTATAGTACTGTAGTTTCTTTATGTTACCTAGGGTCTCTAAATGACATTGACAAATTAGGCAGCTCTGTTAGTTAACTGGGTCAGATAGAGGACCTTCAGGGCCGATTTTAGATATTTGCGGTCCCTAGACGAGAGAGTCAAACATGGGGTTTAGTGGTGGCATGATTTTAAATGACAGCGCCGCCCATTTCACTTTCACCAAACATATATTACACGTGAATTCCCGAAGCATAGAGATAAAAGCCAGCTGAAGAAAATACATATATTTTTCCACGATTGGGAGTAAAAATCAGTTTCTAGATTGGTTATAAAAATTGTGGCAGAATTTTCATTTTAAAGCATATATTCATTATAAAGGATATATATAAGATGTATGTTGTTATAATACAATTCAAAATCCTACTAAATATTGCAGTATAATTCCAATTGACTGTAACGCTTTATGAAAATAATTGTTTCTACTATAGGTCGTGGAAAAAATAATATATACAAGGCAGGAGTGAACGCCATTTTTCCCTCTGTGCATTTGTAGCCCGGGGGCTTCGCCCATGGGCTTTAAACTTACACTTCCAACAAAATCACGCTTTACTTTTTTTTGTATAATGTACTACGTAATTGTTTAAAAAAGTCATTTTAATAGGAACAGTACTAAAAAATCTAAATGGGTTTATGCCGAACTTCCCTCGCGCGAATTAGATCAATTTACAAATTTTTAAAAATGTATCCCGCTGGGGTTTGAACCCGCCGCATCTGCATAGCGATCGTAACTGCACCTGCGTAGCAATCGACTGCATCGAAAAGTCGAACTGCGCCATTGAGCCTAATTGAAATTAGTGCGACGCGCGCCTCTATTTAAAGGAACGGTCTTATTGTTGAAATGTTTTGACCCATTTGTGACATTATCCTGTATCTGTTGAGTCCTATTTTCGACAAGTGTAAAACCTGACCCAATGTGAAAAGTATTACTTTCTTCTATTTCAAAATTAACGCAAAAATAAACAAAGTGTAATTTTTTATGGTGTTCACCTTGTATATGTTTGTCTGATATTTTCCCGGTTTCATTCCAGGTATATATACAGGGTGTATACGAATTAGACCGACAAACTTTGGGTGCATATTTCTCTCACTAAATACAGCCTAAAAGATTAGACAACCTTCATCCTTATCTACAAGATAAACTCTGCACAGGTCAAAACACTATGAATTTTTCAAGATTTATTTTATTAAATAAAATAAAATTAGAAGAAATCCATTAGCTTGAATATTAAGAATAAAATTTATTATCAGCTATGGCCTAGCTATCTTCTTTAAAGAATTCTGGACTTCCAAAAACCATTAAAAATTAGTGTTCCTACACATTACATGCATTCAAATCTCCAAACTTGAATATTTTATTTCCACTGGTAGTCTGATTAATTAAATGTCATGTTTCATATGTACCTAATGTCATTAAGTAATTAGTATAGTTCGATATTTGAGTAAAATTTCATTCGACGATTTCAATGTTAGATTAAAAGAAAAGTCACAAAAGAGGTTCTAATTTTGAAATGAAAGGAGATTGGTTATAAGTATACGAACGATTTAGGTACATCTTTAGGCAGTAAATACACCCTCAAAGTTTGTCGGTCGAATTTGTATACACCCTGTATATATATATAATGTGTATGCAAAATATCATCTTCCTCCGACAAATAGTTTTTGAGTTATACCGCCGACAGACAAACGGAATTGAGAAAACCTGTTTTTCGTCATCTAGAGACCCTGAAACCTGAAGATCTGAAGAAATCTCGGAAGGTGATTTTTTCGTGATTACAATACTTCCTTCGTCTTTCAGACGATCGAAGTAAAAAGTAACAAAATGAGAATAAATTACAAGTAATAAACAATACCTAACTAATAAAGGAAATATAGTTTTTTTTTTCTAGAATTTAATTCAGTGAAATCGTTTAATATCTCGTCATAATTCAAAGACCGCATTGCTTCTGCTTCTATCTGAATTATGGATAACGTTAACGCTCTATCCAATACAGTTTGGTAGATATAATTTTTAAGTTTTAAAAGTGAGACATATTTTTCTAGAAGGATTACTAATCGACATAGTAAAATACACTCTTAAAACATTTCTACATTGGGAAGTTTAGAAATAATAATATTTTTTATTATAAATTTTACATCTCATAAGGCGAGTTTAAAGAATTCCTCGTAGGGCTGTCAATATTCTGAAATTCTTAAGATTGGCATCCCGAATCTAAAAAGATTCAAATCCCTAAGATTCTAATTTTCGAATCTGAATATGAAATTCGAATTTGAACCTCTGTAATACGTAACACCTAATGTGAACGTAAGATTTGAATCTGAGCTCAAGATTCGAATCTCAACATAATATTCGAACCTGCGAATCTGAACAAAGAAATTGCGTCTTCCAATCTAAATACATTTCGACGATGGGCTGTCGGTATCAGAAATTTATAAGATTCGAATACCGAATCTGTGTGAATTAGCAGCCTTACGAGTAACGTTGTGGCTCCCGGGATATAAAGTAAATATTAAAACAATAAATGTACCTATTATAAAAGTAGAAATAGTCTAGTTAATAAAGTTTATTGATATGAAACTAAAGTAATTGTTTTAAATACAAACAAAACCATTTTTAATCATTTATTTGACACTACCTACCTACCTATATAACTAAGTACTACAGCCATTAACAATATGGGATTAACCCAAAACCTTTGATTGTGTGAGTCACACAATTTTAATTGGTACGATAGAAATGTATGATATTTGTGGAATTGCTTTGGAGTACTTCCGATTTACATATGACCTCTCAAAAAGTAATTGTGCGATATCAAGATGGAGACGGGCATATTAAGAAGATTACATCAAAATCTAAATTAATTACGTGTGGCGTAATAGAAGGCTATATGCTGGGGAATATTATTTTTACATTATACAGGGTGTTGTGGAAATGTAACGCTATTAAGGAGCGCTTCCTGAGTAGGAATAAATAATTAAACAAATTGTATAATATTTTTTGAAGATATGGGAGTCCAAAATTTTATGGTTATATTCTTTAATATATTCAGTATTAGGATAGCAAAACATTGCAGACTTAAACCTAATGATACGATTCTTGAAAGTAAGTTGATATTTCTGAAAATTTGCATGGTACGGCAATTTTACATTTTGAACAACTTTCCTTGGTGATATTTTGACGTATTTCGAACAGAAAAGTTACTGTACTTAAATAAAAATTGTTTTTATCTAGCATTCATGAGAGCTCATGAAGATAAGTCCAACATTTTAGTATTAACATTTCTACTCAGAATTTTACAAGGAATATCTACATGTGTGGTTGTTGGGAGCCTCTCAGTTTTCCGTTATTTTGGAAAATTCCTGATTGCTAGCTCGCCTTGGAATTTAATGGACTGTATGGATTTATTTCTTCACTGAATTATACACACGTTGAAAGCAAAGGAAGTAATTTATTGCCATAAATTAACACACAAACATTTGAACATTTACAAAGAATTAGCTTTCGCGGTGCGGACCGGTTCGCGTGCTGCCACGTTGACAGAAGGAACGTAAGTGAGTTTTTTAGAATAGGAAGCACGCCCGGCAGTCTACTGCGCACAGTATGAATTCAGAATGCAAGAGAGGCGGCAAAAAGTTTATAAAGTCCTTAACAGTGGTTTCTCGCTATTTTAGATACATATTGTATTAGGCGAAATAAATTACTTTTTTCGACTACCATTTCCTAAAGGAGCTATTATTTGACACTTTCCATATGCCAAAAGCATGTTGTTATTGCATACTATGCAATATAGTATATTATTATATGAGCGATTATGACAGCCATTATTCACGAAGATGACATTTGCCCCACAAGCTGAAGGCGCTTGGCGCAAGTCATCTGAGTGAAGAATGGCCATAATCGCGAATATAATACGATATTTTATCTACTCCTATGCAATAGGAGTCTTGTGTTCATATTTCCCAATTATGACATTTGTGACAGATGTTAACTTCAAAAGTCATTTAATAAGAAGAATGAATCTTATGATTGGCTACAACCTATTGAGTAATGAAAATAGAATTTTCTGATTGGTTGCAACTTGCAAACTATTGAATAATGAAAATAGAATTTTATGATTGGCTGCAAACTGTGAATTATGAATCATAATTAATGGCCATTGTGCAGTAGGAGTAGATAAAAAATATTATTGCCTGCATTTGTCACTTTATTGCACGCTTCTGTCAAACTATTTATTAAATTTGGTGAGATTTTAATTTAAAACAACGAAAGTACACCTAACATGATTTTTAATGAATTTTCAATTTGAAATTACGTTGACGTTTTCTAATCCCTTTTAGCATAAATATATGGTAGCCGAAAGAATTATGTATAGAACTCGTATTTAAAGCTTCTTTTTGCACGTGTGAGATTTAATCCTAAATCCGTTTGAAGTTTATTTATTATCGGTAACTATGGATCATTTTTGAAAACACAAAAAGTTAATAAGTACGATCATAACGAAAATGAAGTGCACTCTTCAAACACTTAGAGGACAAGTACGTAAAATCTAAAATGTTATCTACTTAAGCTGGGATTGGTATTTTTTAAGACACCATTGAAATTGAGTGCAAAATAGAAGAACTGAGGACATTTAAAATGTATAATTGTGAACAATTTTCATTCATGGATTTAAGTTTGTCGTGGGTACTTTTTATCTGATCTTTCCAGGAATGAAGCAAGCCTTCCATTAAATATTGAATTGGAATTATTTACATTGAATTGATTTACTTTTCGAAAACACTGCATTGAATTAGAATTTTGAACTCTAGTTTTTAGTTTAATTAAATATTTGTACCTTCATACTAATTAGTTCTCAAGTTTTCGTCAATTCTATATTTGTGAATTAGTTCTCACGCTATTTATGCTGTTACTAAAATTATTCGTAACCAAGTTCAATGCACTTCCTTTATTTACAACGTTGGTCGGACTTAAGTTGGGGGTACAGCAGCGTTAAAATTGTAATAAAATGTTTGCCGATTTTTGCACCAAATCCCTGGGAAACGAAATTCTGGATTTCTGTAAGAAAAATACTTACCTGATTAGTTTCATTGGTCATTCACGCATCCCCACTTGGCTCCCGAATAGAGCAAAAAAAATGTATGCGTGTATGGATATATTAATTCAAATTCATGAAAACGCGAGATTTGAGATCAAGTGGTTAGGTACAATTGATGATAACCAAGTTTTATTAATTGCAATGATATCTAAATTTAGTTCAAATATAACATCTTTTAAATTAAAAATTTTTAAAACTAAAAATGATCGGATAATTCACAAAGAAACAAACATACGTCGAAAAACAAGAATGTTTTACTCTGAATCGTCCTTTCAGTGAAATGTAAATGTATAATTTAAAATGGTTAAAAGATCAGTTATCTACGGCATTGGGCTAATTACTATATACAGTGTGGTCCATTAAGTGTGCAACAAATGGGACATTTTTTTATTAGTTGTAAAACCGAAATTTAAATACCGCCAAAAGTTAGTGCATGTTCGATAACCATATCAGATGCCCTTAGAATGGCTTCAAGTCAAACAATATACAGGGCAGGACAAAAAATATGTAATTCGTTCAAGAATAAAGTTACCTTATTTCAAAACATATGGCAAAATTTTATCGAGAAAAGTTGTTTAGAATTAAAAGTTATGCTCAAATACAAAGTCACGGCCTCCTATTCGAATTTTGATTCTTTCTTTGTAAAATTTTGTATTATCCCCGTCTGATACATATTTTTATTATTCTGATTTTATTAAGAGTTTTTCATATGTAAATTATTATTAGTAAAGCATTTGCGTTGTTAAAAAGAATATTTGCGAAATTCTAAAGTTCTGTTAAATATCCTTGCAACAAACATGAAGTGGACGCTTACCTAAAAAAATATAAATCCAAGTAAATTTTACAAATACGCTTCAAGTTGCTAAAAGTTATTTAAAAGGGATGTGGTTGTGGCTACTTTAAATACATATAAAATCAAAATAATAAAAATATGTATCATACGGGGGTAATACAAAATTTTCCAAAAAAGAACCAAAATTCGAATAGGAGGCCATGACTTTGTATTTGAGCATAACTTTTAATTCTAAACAACTTTTCTCAATAAAATTTTGCTAAATTTTTTTGAAATAAGGTAACTTTGTTCTTGAACGAATTTCATATTTTTTGTCCTGCCCTGTATATTGTTTGACTTGAAGCCATTCTAAGGGCATCTGATATGGTTATCGCACATGCACTAACTTTTGGCAATATTTAAATTTCGATTGTACAACTAATAAAAAAAAATTCCCATTTGTTGCACACTTAATGGACCACACTGTATATGATAATTACTTATAAATGTGTGGCGTGCAACTTTTACTCTCCGATGATCTACCCGCGGTGCGTCTAAAAGTGCGATGGCCTTTCAAGTAAGGGTTTGTTATACTGTAATTGTATTGCGGTTGTGTAAGAGGATTAAAAGTAGTTTCAAAATATACGTGTGTATAAGTTACAAACGAGTGAGTAGTACGAGTTAAGCGCTTAAAAAAGCCTCAAAAACGTTTAAAAAAGCTTTAACTTAAGCAAAAAAGCATTAACCCTTACATAAAAAAATGAAAAAAAAAATCTGAAGAACAAGCATGTAATGTGGCACTAAAAATATCAAATGCAAACACAATTCATAGAAAAACTTTAAATGTAACACAAAAATTAAAATAGAAAACTTAGGCACTAAAAAATTAGTCTTTCAGAAAACTATTAGTTATTAAATATTGTTCTAAATGCTCCATTGTTAAATTTAGTCGCCTTTCACTTAAAATGTTCTTATACGTAAAAAAAACTTCTTTCTACGTCAACACTAGTTATTGAAGCATATTTTAAATTTACTACAATAGTCGGATCAATCTCAAAGTCTTCTGCAATTTCGCCTGCCAAAATTGTGGAAATTTTATGGCCTTCTTTTTTGGAAAAAAAACCTTGACCAATTCGCCCAGGTACTTCACAAACAGCATCTTTGAAATTATTAACAAACACTTTTTTCGCAAGGTGCTTTGATCGGGAACGTGCATGTGACAACATTTATCCAGGAACATTTTGAAGGAACTATTTTGTCATTTTTCAGTGGTATGTTAGGTTTTACAAAGATCGAAATTAAACTGTGCTTGTGCCCTGAAGTAGATGCAAACGAAGTCACATTTGTTTGTTGTTTTGGCTAATTTTTATACTTCTTTAATTGTTTTTGATGCAAAGTGGTTTTTACTTGTGGAATGGCCTATTTTTTGTCGCACTGAATCTAAAATGTTAGTACTTAAATAATTTTAAAGGAGTTTGTAAACCCTTACCGTCTTAATACAAGCTTTACAAATTAATTTATTGTTTTTATATTTTAATTCATTATAGCCTCTGACACAAAGGATGATAGGCGTATAACTATCCCCAGATCTGCCGTTTTGCTCTTGTTTGTATTTTGAATTAAAATCATACAAAACGAGGAGTAACCGAGTTTTCTGCGTGCGTGTTAGTTAACCAAAATAAGTCAAGGGAATACCCGAGTTTTTTAGGAATTCCCAGAAAACCACTGCACTGACTGCATTTTTAAGCCCGTCTAACTGCATACAAGCAAAAAATGTGCTCACAAACGAACCAGATTGAAATATTCGATTACGAAATGAATTAGGCCGAAAATAAATGCAGACTGACAACTTAAAAGTAAGTACAAATTAGCAAAAAAATCCGAAGTATGCATCATAAAAAGGCTAAAAAAGCAAAAAACACAAATTTTGCAGAGGTTCCCTTTATGATGTACCTATACAAGGAACAAGGAAGGATATTTCGAAATTCAACCCCTAAACGGGTAAAATGGGGGTTCCAATTTTGTATGGAAAAATAATATTAAATAGACATTTCGACTTGGCACTTCTTAGGAGTACTCCTAAAAACAAATAAGCAAACACGTACTTCGTGATTTTCCAAAAAACGATCCCTTAGGGGGTGAAATGGGGTAACTAAGCCTAAACATCGATATGGGTGTCGTTATTAAGGTTTTTAGGGACGTTAATTGCGGAAATAGCATTTATTTTTATGTCCAAAACGGTAGACATGACATACATTTAAAACCCTATAGTGGTGAAACGAGATTTCAGAGACAAATTATTTTTGGGCAGAACAACGTTTGCCGGGCCAGCTACTCTAAAATATAAACGCGGGCGACGTACAAATAATTTTGCTCATCCCAAGAGTCATCGTGCTGATTGCTCTTAGAAAACTGCCATCGGGACAGTTTTCATTACAACCAGCGATCGCCCCTTGGCGTGTATGAAATTATCGGTATGTCTCGCCCTTGTTATATTACTAATGATAACACGTAAAACCACGTTTTATCAGTGACGTCAACCTTCTCTTTTATTTTTAGTTTTTAGGGACTTGTAAATACTTACCTGTTGGTACAATAAGGAAAAGTTTTTTTCGAATGAGGTGTAACGCAAACCAATGAATCTTTAGGTATATTTAGTATTATAATATGACCCATATGCTTCATATACCGATTTATATGAGAAATGAGCTGGAAATACATACACTAGACAAAAACCAGCAGAAAAGAGAGACAAAATCGTCAAGCATGGGAAGGAAATAGTTGAAACTATACATTGATTAAAAAAATACATAAAATAGCCTAAAACCATTTTTTTTTAAATTCTAGAAAACATTAGTCCACTCAAAAAGCATTAACGAAGACAGTTAAAAATGTATTAATAAATAACCAGTAAAACAAAAGTGGGCGTTGTGTCCAAGGTGGACGTTATGACCAAATGCGAAGGTGGACGTTGTGACCAGAGTGGGCGTTATGGCGGTGGACGTTGTGTCCAAGGTGGACGTTGTGACCAAATTTGAAAGTGGACGTTGTGACCAGAGTGGGCGTTATGGCGGTGGACGTTGTGTCCAAGGTGGACGTTGTGACCAAATTTGAAGGTGGACGTTGTGACCAGAGTGGGCGATATGGCGGTGGACGTTGTGTCCAAGGTGGACGTTGTGACCAAATGCGAAGGTGGACGTTGTGACCAGAGTGGGCGTTATGGCGGTGGACGTTGTGTCCAAGGTGGACGTTGTGACCAAATTTGAAAGTGGACGTTGTGACCAGAGTGGGCGATATGGCGGTGGACGTTGTGTCCAGAGTGGACGTTACGACCGACGCCGCAAACTGTTATTCTCAAGAGGCGTCGGTGGACGTTGTGACCAGAGTGGGCGTTATGGCGGTGGACGTTGTGTCCAAGGTGGACGTTGTGACCAAATGCGAAGGTGGACGTTGTGTCCAGAGTGGGCGTTATGGCGGTGGACGTTGTGTCCAAGGTGGACGTTGTGACCAAATTTGAAAGTGGACGTTGTGTCCAACATGGCGGCCATACTAGGTGGTGGACGTTGTGACCAGTGGGCGTTGTGTCCAGGCCCCTTTACGTAGATACTAAGATAGTAGATTTATATTCCTATTTTCTACGTACCTTGCACTTTGTTTATTTATACGTTAAATATATATTTCAAATTATAAATTATATACCTGATGCTGTAAACGCATCGTATATCCGCCGCGAGGTTAGTATTGGGTTTGACTCAATTACGTACGTACCTTGTCTTTAAACAACCTGGATAGAATATTTTATTTTGATTCGAGGAACTATCCTCTTATATTACTGGTCTGCATGTAGGCATTAAAAATATATCACTTTAATTGTGCCGCATTCATACCATTTTATATTCTGCAACAACTGATAGCTTATCAAAGAGCCTCCGCCCAAAAATGATTTTTTTATATAACCCCTTATTTTAAGGTCAGATTACCACATCACCGGGAAATCTTCCAGCTTAGATTCGCAAGCTGTTCAATAAATTATTTGATCATTCTAGTATTAACTCACTCCCTTCTTCAGAGTAGCTTAGCCGGTCCATTGAACGGTAATGGTAACGGGACCGTTTTAGGTATTCTAAGTTTACTATTCGGCTTCAATTAAAGTATACGATTGTTATCAGTTTATTTTATAACTACTGAGTTGTGGAGCGTGCAGCGGTGACAAGCCTGTTAAGGGTACTTTTAATACTAAGCCCTTGCTAGTTATGCTAACCGTTTTTGAGCTTTTCTTTTAATAGAAGTGATTCTTCTGATTCTTTCTATAGTGGCGGTATTCGGTTGTTTCGTAGACAACAGTTAAAGAGGACTGTTAATTTATTTATTAATGTTGTCTCTCCTCAATGTTTCAATAATTCGGCTGATATTTCTTCAGGCCCTGCAACTCTTCCATATTTTATTCCTTTATGAAGTATTTCTACTTATTTATCTGTAATTGTAAGTTCTGAGTTCATTCTATTTTCGTCTTCGTTTTCCTGTCCTTTGTATTCTGTCCTGTGAGTAGCATTTTATAGTACTGTACTCATACGTCAGTATTGATCAATGTTCTAGTTCTATTCTTGTTACTGTTACTATTTTTCATATTTTTGAATGTTTTTCATATTTCCGTAGATTGGTGGCCGCCAGTCAGACTATCTACTTATATCTCTACATTTGTGTTCCCGTGATTCGTCCTTACGTTGAACAACTTTCCTTTTGAATAATTTATGCATGTATTCATAATTGTGGCATGTGTCTACAGTCCATAATGATAGCTACTTGCCATGAGCCCTTTCCTTTTCTTCTATATCTTCCTGTATTTCATTGCTTCACCAGTATAGCTTTATCTTTCCTGTTTCTCTTTCTACTTTTCCTTATGCTTCCTTTGCAGCATTAGTATTTCTTTCATCAATAGGTCGTATTATGCTTCAATTTCATATTCTTCTTTACTCATTTGCAATTTAGAGTGTAATCTATTTCTATATAGCTGTCGAATACTATCCTCTCTAAGACCCCAAACTGTACCTGTTAAGTGTTTACTGCAGATTCTGATTGAGTCTCTTTATTTTTCACCAAAGCTCTTTCCATTTTAGCGACTACCAGATAATGGTCAGAACCCCTGTTGATCTAGTGAGGGCCTATCCCACGTATTAATGTGTAGAAATTTATGACTGAAAATGTATTAACGATTTTTAAGTTATACAGTTTGCAGGTTTCTATTAATTTATTGCCATTATCATTTCCTACAGTTTTCCCAAAATGTTCGACAACATTATCGTTTTTTTTAACTTTCACTCTCCAGCTACAATTAATTGCTGTTTATCGTTTAGCTTATCTAACTGCGCAGTTAATAATATAATTGATAAAATTTACCTCTTGAACGGATGCATCATTCGTGGATGCATAGATACTAGAATTCCTATTTTTTTTTTATATTGCTAGTTAGTCTTAATCATCTTTCTGATACTGCGTCAAAACTTAACATTCTTTTGCAAAGTTTTTTCTCTTAAAAATTATTGAGGCATTAATTACACTGGTTTACGGTGTATCTGAGGTTTGAGTAAAAGTATGTCATACTTATTTATGCATGTTTACTAATTACTAAACAGAAGTCGATTGTTTCTATCACGTCAAGATTCTTCAAAATTCATAAACAAAATATTGCATAGGTATTAACCGCAAACGTGTACAAAAGCATCGTTTCTGCAATGGTTTACAAGATTTATATCCCTATATTCATAATCATTAGGCCCTGAACACGCGGGGATTCCGTATCCGAGATTCGGTATGCGGGATACAGAACCTGAGTCTGTTCAGTCAAGGCGACTGAATCTCAGACGCGGGCCTTCAGTCACTTGCAGTGCCGTGATGTTATGGACATAGCATTGCTGTCCTTTGTTTCTGTCGAATTAGCCTAGAAGTGCTGTATTTAAAGTCAGGGAGTGGGCTCTACTAAGCTAATAAATTTTTCATTGTCAAATAATGTACGCTCTATGATCATTGTATAGTAAGGAACGCCCTGCTTATTCGATTTAAATAGAAGTTGAAGAAAATCTGCTACGCTTATGATATGAATCATATGTTCTGGCTGGCAAAAGTAGGAGTGTCCAGGCCCTCGTACACGTGGACGCATATACTTCATACGCTCCAATGGTAAATTGGTATCCGAGATACAGAATTTGTCGCCGGCGGCCGAAATGGAGAGATAAGGAAAATCGGCCGCCGGCGACAAATTCTGTATCTCGGATACCGATCTCTATTGATCCCCAAATTAGAAAATTGATTTAAGGCGGTCAGTTTAAAACTACTATAGCTGATGTTGAAAAAGAAGCCTGGATTGTTTTTAAACGTGTAATGGAAAACTTTCTAGAAAATTATAAATCACAGGATTATGAGACAATTGTTCGAAATATTGTCGAAAACCCTCGCAGTTTAGATAGTAGTATGAGCATCGCTTTTTACATGCTGATCTTGATATTTTTCCGAAAATCTTAAACACATACTCGAAGAACAAGAGAAGACATTCCACCAAGACATAAAGAGAATGGAGCAAACGTATTAAGCTTGATTCACATATATCCGACAGTCACAGACCTTCACCGGCACGTACCGTGCCGGAAAATTGGGTAGCAGTTCACATATAACCTACAAAGCAGCAGAAACATGATGTGAACAGTACTGTGTTTGAAAATGTTCGCTTATTTATCAATCGAAAATTTGGCCGTGATAGCTGTTCTTCTGGACGAAGAGGAACAGGAGAGAAAAAGGAGAATATGGGTGCACGACATCTTAAAGAAGAGAAAATCTGAAGGCGAATATGTTACTCTTTGTAAATCGCGTGAGGATCATGAAGAAAAAATTTTCAAATATTTTCGAATGAGTAGGAACCAGTTTAATACACTACCGTGGTAAATTAAAAGTGATATACAAAAGCAAAATAGCAGATTTAGAGAAGCAATTTCAGTACAGACATGTACAGACACATAACGTCACCAGCAAAACATTCTCCCAAACAATGCCGGCCGGTGGTGTGCGGTTCCGTGCCGTGTCTGTGCTGTGCCTGCCGTATAAGTGTGAATGTCTTCATATAAAATGTATAGTTTTATGTTTTGCAAGTCCGGTACGTGTTGGTGCAGGTCTGTGACGGTTGGTTATATGTGAATCAAGCTTTAATTAGAAAAGCACGGTGGCCGACTACAGCTGCTATTGAAAAAGAGGGAAACCTGGCGCTGTAAATAAAAGAAAAACGAGTCAAACAAGGAGACAGGCATCTGATTAATGAAATTTTTAGAATTTTGGTTAACATTTGTTAGTATTTACGCACTTTTGATATATGAAAATGTAATCCTATCAGTTTTACTAGACTTCCATAAAATCACTACTTTTTATTTCTTCAATTGTAGCAGCTGGATGTGAAAGAAAAAAATTAGGTTATATTTGAGATCGTAGCACAGATCCAGTGTTATTCATAGAATGAAGTCAAGTTGATGCAGCTTCATTTTTAGATGAAAATTATATCATTAGATTGTTTTAATTATTTAAAAAAATAAGCACCTTAACTTACCATGGATTTCTGTAGTTGGGAACATCTAAACGTAATCATATCGAAAATCGAGTATGAGAATTTCTGACTTCACAGCCCTATCACAGAAAAACTAAGAAAAATTTAAATAAAAGTGGACGTGACTACCTCCCTGGACTTTCCCATACTGGAAACTGTTCATATCGTCTTTATTCAACAGTCTTTACAACATATCAAAATTTCAACTCCATGACTCACGTCTTCACCGTGATAAGCGTTTACACTTTCACGTAAATTGCGGGTAAATATAAAAGAACTAGTGAGTCACCCGAACTACGTTTCGGTTCGCAAAATTAAGAGAGATTCATTAATATAAATTAAAAAAAAAGATGCATCGACGGGATCGAACTCGGGGCTCCCGCGTGATAGGCCAGCACGCTTACCGCACAACCACACTCTCCTGTTTGAATAATGCGCGCACCCGAGCTAATACTAGACAGCTATAGGCGCTCCGCTCTGCTGCCTAGAGAAGTTAATTAAATTATACTGCTGCCTAGAGAAGTTAATTAAATAAGTCTGAAAATTAGCAAACTTTTAAGCCATCGTACAACTTAATCGGTCCAGTATCTTCGGAGGAGATAGCGAACAAACATAGTTACACGCAAACAAAGAAAGCTACGATTTTATGTTATAAGATGTGTAGTTCAAAACGTGACCACCGAGCTTCTGTAGATGGCGCCAAGTGGACAAGCCGCCACTGTGCTATTTATGTGTTATTTTATTCAAAACGGCTGTAGCACCGAGGTGAAATTTTCTAAGTACCTGGAAATTATATTTTCTAGGGCATACAAAATCGATTTTTTTATTTTCGCGGAAAAAGATTCTTTGACGCAAAAATATAACAACCGTTAGAATAAAAAAATTATTTTTCAAAAATAGAGGGGGGAGGGGGCCGGTGCGCTTACATATATCCACGAGTGTAATATTTTTTTGCATATTCATATGCTCCATTATGCACTGAACAATCCAGTGAAAACCCCAGCTACCTATCTTGTTTTGTTTATTAATTAAAGGGGTTTAAATTTTCAAACTTCAAAGCTTCGTAGAGGGCGCCACAGATAATTCATGAGATTCTTTAAAAAACAGATCGATAGCCCTTTTCGGGGTCTATCAGTGTATGAAGTTTAAACAAATTCCTGTGGGCAGTTTTTGAGAAATGATTTTTAGAAAATTTCCAAAATTTTGAAAATTTGTAATTTAGGCCCCTTAATATTTTTCAAAACACTTTTTATATCACCTCATGTTAGCCTTCATATACTATTCAGAAAACAAAAATCAATTGAATCGATTCATCCGTTTTTGAGTAATAGGGCGTTAAACTCAAAATTTTCAAAAAATCCTAGCGCCCTTCATTTTAAACCTAACGAGTTCGGAAAAAAACTAACAGATTTGTCTTATGACCCTCTATCGTTATCCGCGATAAAATTTTCAAAATTTTAATCACGAAAACAGTGATACCAAAAAAACATGCGTAACTTCCGCTTCCGGTTTCAGATTTTTTTGAAAAGCTTATTTTGTCGATGAATTTTCGATACACCCCCGCATTCCAAAGCGCATAAAAATCGGAGCAATACTTTCGGCTGTAGGAGCGTCACCCACCCACACACACACACACCCACACACACACCCACACACACACCCACACACAGACAGACATTTTTTAAAAACCACTTTTTTGGGTTCCTAGAGTCCCAAAACGGATATTTCTGTGAAAATCTCGATTTCCAAAATTTTCATGATTCCAATACTTCCCTATACCTATGGGTATGGGAAAGTAAAAAAGAAGGGATATTACTGATATATTGCATCTAAAATCTTCTGATATGTCTTAATGAAAAAACTAATTGGTTGAGATAATGTGATTTTTGATCTTTTAGATTCACCGCTAACAGATCAAACAAATTTTGCAAAAGAAATGAGAATATGATGTTGACATAATTCAGATTTTTGTTGTCTTTGGTAGGAACTTATACTTTGTATTATTTTTTTTCTGCAGCTTTTTATTCTATTTCTAACGGTTTAAGAGTTATTGTCACCTGCATACGCTTGCGATATTTTTTGGTTAAAACGTTAACGAAACAATATGTAGTTTGGGACAGAGAGCTACAAAGATATACGCAAGGGGCCATAATTATATATAACAGCAATAAGATAACATGAACAGCAAAATAAAATGCCGGAGTAAGAAAGAGATGGCCATACGATAAAATTATTTTAGTAGGCATGTTTAGTTAACTTATGTCATAATTAAAGTAAGCGTCATGCCTACTCGAATATTTGCTACTATGTTTATCTCTTTCTTACTCAAGAAATACGTATTATTTTCTGTTCGGGTTATCTCATTGCTGTTATATAGGCTTTTTTAAATATAATAAAACTTAATAAAAATCAGTCCAATATTTTGAAGATGTGTCTGAGATGTTATTTGGGCCATTCGTTTCTGTGCTTCTTAATTTTTTATTCAAAAAACCTTTCTTATATTAAGCAAAGTCGCATTTTTTTGGAATATCTGGCAAATTTTTAATAATTAACAATAATCTACAGTTTTTAACTCTTCAGATCTGCACCCAACATAGAAGGCAGATAAAGAAGGATTTCCAGATAGACAATGAATAATAAGAGATTCAATTTTTAGGAAAATGTATGCAAATTTACAGGTATCAATTTAAATACCTACATAATATCCAAATTTAAAGGATAGCTTATTATGCAGTACGCAATACATGGAAGTAAGAGTAATTATTGTTTTATTTTGATGATATATTAACATTAGATTATATATTGTAATGGTTACCATAAGAAGGTTAAGTTATTTTTACAAGAATTTTATATTAGCTTAAAAAGTTGATTCAAAATATTTCATTATTAAATTACAAAGATGAATTTAGGTATTAAAAAGTATATCAGAATTATTAACAAATGTATTTGGTAAAATAATGGATTAGAAATAAATTCAGTCGAACAATGCAAAATAAGAAACAGAAAGAGTCTATAATATGATGTAAATATTACCTGAATTAAAGTAGAAGATTAGTATCAAATTCTTATTTGAAAGAAGCCATTTAATATATCGGATGTTAAAATAAGTGTAATAAAATTTTATATAGAGTGTTAAAATTTCAAAATATGCATAAGGATATCACTATGGAAAATGTTGTTATTTGAAGGCAAAAATAAAATTTCTGTAATAAAACCTGTAATGAATCTGTAAACGGCAAAAAATTTTAAAATAAACCCTTTATACTGATTTTTAATCTATTTGGTGTATAAAGAGGTATACGTTATTTAATTTGGGAGAAGAGATCAAAATATTAATTTAAAAGAAGATTATATAATGAAGAAATGGAGAGAAAAGATGTATGGTAGGAGTAAGTTAAAATACTACAAACCATATAAAGTAATGTATGGAATTGAATGCTGAACTTAGTTTATTGATAGTTGATTACATCATCTGAACTGGATAGCAAATGTTGTATTTACTAGTATTGTATTTCATCAAGCTTATTAGTGGAGTAAACATCTTGTGAGTAGGACCTTTTGGAAATTCGTGTTACTGGGTTGTCAACAACTAGTAAGATTTGGACAGGGCATTGCAGTTTCTACTGGAGCATCTTGTCGAGCTCCTGTTGGAGTAAACGTCTATTTGAAAAGGACACATTGCAGTTACTGCTGGTGGATCTTGTCGAGGTTTGTGCTGCTGGATTGTGTTATTTGGAAAGGAAACGTTCCAGAAGGTGTTTGCAGTTACTGCTGTTACTTGAATCTATACTAGGCTTAGTCTGCAGCTTGAGAAACTTCATTGAGCAGTTATGATGTGTTTGAATTAGTGAAAAAGCGGATCAAGTTCTTTAGACGAGTTACAACTGCAGGTATTTATTCAAAGAACTAAAAAGTAAAGGATTTTATAAGTGATGAGGTAAAGTAATTAAAAAGGACTACTTAATATTTTCATGTTTATTGAATGACAAATTGTAACAAATGTGTATTTGAATTAATTTTCCACTTGCATAATCTTGAGTGACATTGGCACTTGTAGAAAGTGTCATATGATTTAAAGTAAGCTCTCATTAGACAGAATCACTTTTCAGGAATAACAATATTTGGAATGAGTGAACCGACCTGTTTTGA
>CALNHX010013280.1:0-18571 GCA_940337035.1 Agriotes lineatus
GTTGACCATAGTTCTGATGGAAATGCTGATGCATTTTTAGGTATTTGAAATTATTGAAATTTTAAAATCTAAATATTCTGAGTTGGTGTATATTTTAGAATTAGAGGAGACCCTAGGCAGTGAAGAAGATAGCTTTAAATTGCATAATGGCGCGTCAATTTCCGAAAAGCTGGAATTTTTAAAACTGCACCCATTTCAGCCTACACAGGCCGATGGCTTAAAAACTAAATTAGATTGTAAGAAATTATACTATAGATTGATTGGCGACAATGAAATAAAAAGAAATTGGGTAACAGTAAAAATGCATCCTGATACAAAAAAAATCGACACAGTGTACTGTTCAACATGCATAGCCTTCTCTGTATCGAAAGATTCTCCTTTTTGCACTGGCTGCAAAAACCTTCGACACATATATTCAGCTATAGATAAACACGAAAGTAGCACATCTCACTCAAATGCTGTAAAAAGCTTTCTCATTGCCTGCAAAGATGCTTCAATTGGGGCAAAAATTAACACTGACATGTATGCTCTTAAGAAAAAATGCTGTGAAGAAAATATCCATGTATTGCGTCAAGTATTTGAAGTGGTAAAATTAATAGGACGACAATCCTTGCCTTATCGAGGAACAAGTGCAAATGAAACTTTATTTAGAATTCACGAAACGGATACCAATCATGGAAACTTTTTGGAAATAATAAAGTTGCTTGCCAAAAGTGACCCAATTTTAAATAACTACTTGGAAGCTGCTATACAGAAAAGTAGAAGACGTCATCAAGCACTAGAGGCAAAAGGGCGAAAATCCCGTGGTAGAGGCAGTTTGGTAACTCTCCTATCGAAAACCACCGTAAATAAGGTGATAGGATTTACATTGGAGGCAATGAGAGAAAAAATTGTGAGCGAACTGGGCAATAGACGTTTTAGCCTCCAAATGGATAGTACCCAGGATATAAGTGTTAAAGACCAGGCTACTATCATATTGCGTTATGTCGCCGATGTAAAAGTTTTTGAGAGACTGTTTGCTGTAATTGCAGTGAAAGATTCGACTGGTCGAGGTCTAAATCAACTATTAAAAGACTGCTTCAAGAAGCACGGGGTAAAGTACGAAAACATTGCTGGCGAGTCGTTTGATGGAGCCTCTAACATGAGAGGCGAGGTTCTTGGAGTGCAAAAACAAATTCAGGAGGTAGTGAAAGATAGCGTCTACGTATGGTGCTATGCCCATATCTTAAATTTATGTATAGCAGACAGTTGTGATAATTTGCAAGCCAAAAATTTATTTGGATTACTAAATCGCTTAGCGACATTTTTCGGCGAATCTTATAAGCGGATGGATATATGGTGTGATACAGTAGCGCAAGTTCACATGTCAAAATTAAAAAAACTTCAAAAAATTGGACAAACCCGGTGGTGGGCTCGAGACAAAGCCCTCAAGTGGGTTTTTGCAGGTGATAATTGTCTGTATCCTGTAGTATTGTTTGCATTAGAGAAAATAATGGAAGGTAAATTTGATGCAAAAACAAACTCTGAGGCTGAATCTCTACGCGACAAATTGCTGGAGTACAAAACTATTTTAACAGCACATGTATTTTTGAAAATTTTTAAAGAATTCGGTCCTACATCAAAGTATTTGCAAACACAAAATTTGGATTTGGTTTCGGGTTGGTTCATGGTGGAGCAAAGCAAAAAAAGGTTGAAACAATGACAATGGAAGATGTTGTGATTGAGGCTCACAGCTTTATAGCATCAATGAATTCCAAACTAGACTCTTCTAACTAATGACCTTCAAAAAACGGAAAGGAGATAATTTATGTGTGGATTCCATCACACATAGGGATCCATGGTAATAGCGTCGCAGATAATCTCGCCAAGCAGGCAGCCGGAAAACCAACAACAGATGAAGATGAAATCACAATGGACGACGCAAAAGCTTTTATAAAAAAGAGTACTCGGGAAAAATGGCAGAAAAAATGGAAAAACATAGAAAATAATAAACCGAGGAATATTAAAGAAGACATAGAAAGATATAACCCTTCAAAAAGATTAACTAGAAGAGAACAAACCTGCTTAACACGAATTAGGATTGGTCATAGTCTACTAACCCAGGCGGGGTACCTACTTCAGAGACAACCTCCACCAATTTGTGACATGTGTAAAGTACCGGTGACCATAATACATATAATGAGTGAATGTACAAAATACAACAGCATTAGAACAAAATATAAATTAAACTACCCTCTAAAAGACATTATGAACAACAAAAATAATAGATACTTAGATAATATGTTAGCATATCTTAAGGATACAGGTTTATTTAAATTATTGTAAACACAGTTAGTGTGCCAAAAAAACCAAGGCAGTTGAGGCACAATAAACAAATTAAAAAAAAAAAAAAAAAAAAAAAACTAGACTCTTTAGAAATGGATATTTACATAGAAGAGAAACTGTCAACAAAGACACGGGTCGCCAGGAAGGCAAAAATGGACGGTGAACAGTGCAGCTATGAAAGACCTACGGACCCTATGGATGTGTTCCGAGTTGAAGTTTTCACTGTTATCAAAGATACTATCAGAGTTGCTCTAGACGAAAGATTTTCCAAAAATAAAGAATTGATTACATGTTTGCAATACGTCGATCCACGACATTTTCCAAAATTTGAGGAAGAAGGACCCCCTACAGAAAAGCAACTCACAAAACTTGCCAGCTTAGCTAGAGTAAAAGTGTCCCTCCTACGAAATGAATTACTGCAGTTTAGTCAATTGTTTCCCACCTTGTCAAACAATTTAACCTCGAGAAGTGATGCCCTTATTAACTTACTTAATGAGGACAATGCTGAAGAAATCGATATTTTAGCAAATGAATCTGAATCAGAATCAGAGGAAGTAGAACAACCAAAAGAAAATATTGAAGAAAAAAAGAAGTCCAGAAAATTCAAGGAGCAGAAGAAATGTAATAATTGCCTGGCTTGTTGCTACATTTTTCTATACTCGTACAATATGCAGTCGCTGCATTTACAAATTTATTTTTAACCTACGAATATATACTAACGCTTAGCTGCACGCAGGTTTCTTGTGAAAGGGCGCTAAGTAAATTAAAAATAATTAAATCTAGATTAAGGGCGGGTCTTTCTCAAGACTTATTAGAAGCCTTTATGATTATGAGTGTTGAGAAAGATGTCCTTGAGTCTGTCGATTTTTATTACATTTTGGAAAAAATTAAAAAATCATCTGTACTTTTTGCCAATATTCTAACTTACTAACTCCGTATTAAGATGGCCAATACATGTTTTTACTATAGTTGTGTGTTTTGCTACATACTTTCTGCATTTCCCATTAATAGCTAAGTATCCAGATTTCTAATTTCTACAAATGGGCACGGGCCTTTTAAGGCTGAAGTCCCCCCGGGCCTTTTCCTTGCCAGTCCGCCCCTGCCAACAATGAATTCATTCAGAAAATTTAACTTAGGCAAATTTTACTGGCCCGCTTTATATTTCCGCAGCTGTACCTACTCATAATTCCGGTTTAGGAATGGTTACCTAATCGTAGCAAGTAACGTGCAACGATTATTTTCAGATAATAAGTACGTTTTGTGATTGAGTTTTGATAATTATTGTATATGTAATGAAGTAATGATAAACACGTTTAGTTGTTTAGTGGCTAGTTGACGCTACTGGAAAACTTTTGCCCAAATGTATCGTCTATCCCTGATATATCCCACTTTTCCTGGTTTGATTGCGCGCTCTTGCGATGTTGATTTCGTACCCAATTACGAATTTTCGACCTTGACTGGCAAAATGATGGATAGCACAGCACATAATTAGTCGAGCCTACCGATTACATTGCAAAATACAAACTAGTTTTTACGTGAAGAACATATTTATTTAATTGACGACACAACTAGTTGAGCGAAGGTCAAAGTGCATCGCTATTGAGGAAGAGTTTGCCATTTGCACATCCAAAGGCGGGTGCTAAACAGCATTGCGATATGAATAATTGCGGTATTTTTAAAGCCGCCAAAATGGAAACGTTCCCGATTTAAAAAGTTCTCGTGGTTAATACTTTTGAAGCAGGACTTCCCAACGTCCTATCAGCGTGTCATAGGTATGACAAGTGGGGAGTGGGGGGAATAGCCCCCCCTCCTTTTCGCTGTACAGTTTGAGCATGTTGACTGTATGCCCTAAATTTCAGTGGTGATTCTCAAGAAACGGCAAAACAAGACAGAAAAATAACCTGACATTCGACGAAATCGCAAGTTCGCGGCCAAATAATCCTGTGCGCACCCACAAAACGAAGTATTATGAATTTTGAGGACTATGAAACGCTCCCAACTAGTAACGTTCTCACGCATATGACCGCGGGAGCCTTCGCCGGAATCATGGAGCACTGCCTGATGTACCCCCTGGATTCGGTGAAAGTAAGTCGCAGCCCCAAAAGCCACCACCGTGTTACATAAGCCCTAAACTTCAACAGCTGTCACAGCGAGATTAAGGTTAAGTCTAGTATGGTAGGTTAGGTTAACGTGCTTTCCTTTTAGACGAGGATGCAGTCGCTGCTGCCGTCGACGGCCCGCGACGGCGTCAGCGAGACCTTCCTGCGGATGGTGAAGCACGAGGGCATCTTTCGGCCGGTCCGGGGCATGCCTGCGATGATCCTCGGGGCCGGCCCTGCGCACGCTTTATACTTCAGCAGCTACGAATACCTAAAGGACTCGATGATCCACTATACGAATAATTCTAGGTACCACACACTAATTTACGGTGAGTGCAGCCGTAGCTATTATCTATATCGTCTCGCTGAGGTGTTTGTTATATAATATTTTGAATGCGTGGCCTTGAAATGTAACAACAACCTGTTTGTCCATGTTTCTACACGACAGTGACTTTATGAATTTGTCGCACGATGGCTGTAATTTTGCTGCCTATCGATGCTTTATTTATAGATTGGGGTATCTGATTTGATGCCAAGTTTTTCACATGCATACCTATTATTGTTGCAGTTTACCTTACACTAAATTAGTTCTGCTCCAGCTCGCAAATAAGCTTGTTCTAATGTAGGTTTCGCTATGCTAAATTACAGTGCAAAATGATTAGTTGGTTAAGTTTGACAGATTTAATGGAAAATGAGGCTGTTATTCAGTCAGCTCAACTCAAATTAGTGCAAAATGTGAATTTATGTAATGGGTACTTCCCTGTTCTGCAATATTTGCGTTTCTTTTAGTTTTGTTACGTTTTGTTTATCAATACTTTTTATGGAGGTTCAGATATGTTATTAACCTGTCTGACTTGACTTGCTAGTTGAAACAGGTTTTTATAAGTGAAATATAAATAACTTTAATGGTTTTATTCGAAAATTAGCAAAATGATCTACATATTGGAGTATTGAAAAATCTAACCTCACTATTTACTATATATTTGGAAGTTTGGAAATAGCAGTCTTAATTGCGGCTTTATATTGTTTAGTTTTTACCAGAAACGTTAATTTTCACATACTGTAATGTAATAATTATGTATTTAGAATTTTGGAAAGGGGTAGCTATTTGTAGTGCAAAAACAAATAAAATTATAGTCAATATAAAACTACTCTTAACAACTTACAAGAGAATTGTACTATAAACATTTAAAAATTTTCCCTATAAATTTAATAATTTTATTAAAATACAAAAATGTAATTGATGGCGTCTCAATAATTTAAAAGCAATTTCTATTATCTTTGATATTAAATTCCAACCAAATTTGTATAGCCTGCAATACTTTTAAAAAATCTGATTTACTATGTTCCTGTAGTGCTTGATAAATATTACCTTGGCAAAACCTGAACATAATAAGAGTGCGCTTTTATATATAATAGTGAGTAGGTAAACGAATAGTCATTAAAACTGTTACCATTTTTAAAACGTTTTTATTGGGAAATAGTATCTACCTGGTTAATTTTTCGTGGAATTAGTCAAGGAACAGGGAAGGTACTATTTGTCAAGAGTATAACTTTTACAGATAAATAATTGCTGATCTGGCTGTCCGTGTAGTAGTTTTTATCTGTAGGTATTTTATTATCGTGAATGAGTATAAATATAAAAGTTTCAATGACTCGCAAATTTTTGTGCTTTTAATTGTGATTAGACAATAAGACATAGTAGAATCAAACTCTTCATAATATTAAATATTTCAATTGGTGCCCATGCAATGCCTTGATAAAGAAGTGATAAGAAAATTGAAGGATAAGCATTGATATGTAGGTGTTTTGCAGCACAATTTTGTAAGGGCAATGATGTAATAACAGGATGTCTGCTATTACTTAAATAAAAGCTTTATGTTCGTGTTAAAACTAAATATCAAGTTAAGCGAACCTGGTATAAATGTACCTTATGTTTAGATATGTTCTTGCATGTTATTTAAATCTAAAGTTTGTTTTTTACTTGTAACTCCTCCAGGAGTTGATACTGTTTTGATGAAGAAATGTCATCTAGTTACATAAACTGATCAAAATTTTATTGATATTTAAGATATATTGGAATCGGTTAATTAAATAAGCACAATTTCAGTTTTTGATTAATTATATCAGAACCAGCCATATAATTTTTATCGCACATAATGGTATTTGCTCAATGATAGCAGTTATTAAATGCTATTACCTTATTATTTAACTGCGTCACAATTTATCTAGCTACAGTTTACAATAAAGTTCATATAAATTGCTGCATTATTTTATATAAGGATAATTTTTAAAGTAAAAGCAGAACATTTTCTAATCATAAAAATGAAAGTACTTTGAAAAAGTGTGGTTATCGGTTGAAACGATCACATAGCTTGTTTGTTTTGTATCTTATGATACGTCTTAAGTATTGTATATCATCCGTAAATCGATTTATCAAAAATTTTAATGTTCTAGATGTAGACTATGACTTTCAAAAATGAATAATGTCAGTTTGTGAAAGTGATCTTTTCTTTAGTAGGTCAAATATTTAGAGTATAACAAAATAGTATTTGTGCTAGTCAACAACTTTAGTTGAATGCTTTCTGTGAATCATTTAATAAGGTTGAAATGCAACATATAATATCAACCTAAAAAAAAATCACAATGTACAGTCATGCTCACATAAATTTAGATCTATTTGCGCAACTATCTAAAATTGTTTGCTGTACAACTGACTTTTCATTAAGGACAAAATAAAAGAAATAAAGGCACCTAATATTTTATTGCTCCACCATTTGCGTCAATTACAGCCCTTAATCTCCTTGACCAAACAAATATGTTTGTACTAGATTTATGTGAGCATGACTGTACATACCATATTGTGTATTATTTTCAAATCGTTTTGTACAAGAGAATTCGGACATATTGAGAAGTGATAGAGTAACAAGGTGAACACATCACCATGACACACACCTTACACAATGGTTGTTGCGCAAGCACAAAAGCCGCGCTCCAACTTTGTATCCTAAATCCGTAGCAAGTTGAGCATTGTACTGCCAGACGCATGCGTATAAAGCACCAGCCTCTACGCCGCAAGGTAAAATGAATAAAGCGCATGTAGTTGAGAAAACCTTATTTTATATAATACAGATGGAATACAATTTTAAGTATTAAATACAACTAACGTTCCCCGCCGTTTACAAATGCAAACTTCTGCTCGTTGAAACAGAGCGATCATTTACGACTATATCCCTAATTTCTGCAATTTACTTCAGATATATCACGTGGGCTCTTTGAATTCTCTGATTTTCTACTGAACATTGTTTCCTGAATCGATGTGTTGATCGTTTTATTGGTTCAGAGGGAGGAGAAATATTTCGAACAGTTCTTGTATGGTCACTTTTAGGTTACCTCTCCATTACAAAGAAAAGCTTGACGAGTTATACTAGCTTAAATATATAACTGTTTTAGTGTTTGTGTGTTTGTTTGGTCATAGCACTCTGACAAAATAGGTGCACTTTAAAAAATTCACTCTTTACTTTAATAAAATATAAAAATATATTTTATATATTTACTAGGGTGGTTTATGAGAATGGTCATTAAATTAAATTCGAGTTCCTATATAATAGTTAGATAAGAGTTGAGAGAATGCAAATGTCAGCGGCCATTTTTGATCCAGAGTTGTCTTTCTTAGGCTGTGTTCGGTAATGTACCTTTACCAACCTTCTTTTGCTAGCAGAAAGAGATCGATAATAACAATCGGTGCTGGTGGAAGTGAGATGCTAATAATCGCAAAACTGTTAGAGGTGTTTACCGAATGCAGCTTTTTAATGTGTCATCTATGAATTTAATTACTTGTCCCTTTGACAATGTCAAAAAATGGTAAACTTCAAGCGTTTTTAGAAAACTACACTGGTAGGTATCTACCATGGATCCTACATAAGTAATCTTTGATAGAGTTGAGACAACGTAAACGAAGTAGCTAAAGTAGTGGATTTTAGTTTTTGTTTGCCACCCACATGCACTTTTTCCCACCGATTCTCATCAAAGTGGATTTCACATACTCTAGTTCTACTGGTGGGTGTTCAGTTTATTCTGCTTATATTTTTGAGCTATTCTGCTCTTTGCTTCTCGTTTTTGGCAACTTGTGTCAATAGATGTAAAGCCCCCTTCGAATCTACTTTTGAAATGCAACAGCCTGTCATTTTAAAAAACTGTAGAAAAATAATAATGTAGGTAACTAATTTTTAAGTAAATTCCATATACATACCTACAACTCTTCAGGATATGCTATTTAAGGAACTACTGTCAGGTATAAATGAAACACTTACAAATTAATACATTTGCATCAATCAGTGTTAGGCCTAGAGGTAAATAAAAATTCGTCAAATGCAGGGCCGTAACTAGGTATAGGCTAAGTAGGGCCCCGCCTACAGGCGCAAGCAGCAAGGGGCGCCAAAATGGCACTGAAAAAAAAATTTCTTTCGTACTAATAAAAGAAAACAAATTAATATTTATTTGTAATATTAACGATTTTAGCCTAAATAATGCGAATTGCGCCCAATCTGGTCGATACATTACATTGCCTTGTGCAATTTTCAAAGGGAAGGTTATAATTCCCAACTATATCAATCAAAGCATTAAAATTATTAGCTGATTAGACCACCACATTGCTGGCCTTATTCTATCTATGTATATTTTTTGCATTGTTAGAACTGACTGTAATACAGCAGTGGTGACAAACTAACTGAAATTTTAAACAACTGTTGGAACGGTTTCACTGATTGCACATATTACATATAGTCTGTTCACTAAACATAAAAACACAAAGTGGCCTTTGGTTTCTAAAATTTCAGGGGTGTACTCCCAAAATGCATCTTTTGTCTAGGAATGTACTTACAAAAAGTTACTAAAAGAAATAGGTTAAGAGTGTGACATTTAATTAGTATCTGTCATAACTACTTTTAAGGATGTTAAACAAATACTGTGTTGGATACTATTGATGTAGAATTTATTAATAGGTATTGTTATTACATTTTACAACAGTCCAGGCAAGAATTTCCAGTATAATATGTACTTTGACACTGAAATAATGAGATTTATTAATTGTCATTTTTAAATTCAAAGTCGCCGTTATGCAGGTGTGGAAACCTTTGGAAAACAAAATACAGAATCCCTAGCACAAAAATTTTACGTATATGCCAACTCCAAAAAAATTTTAATGTTTTTGTGTTTACTGAATGGCCTATATACATTCACTGCTTTGGGCTCATCGCTGGTACAGTCGCCCATTGCAACAATCAGCAGAACATCATAGACCGATTTCGAGAGTTTACTTGTTGCACTGCTATAGCATTTTTCGCTACAATCACTTGCCCGCTAGAATTTCTCCAATTTAAGACACTTCTGTGACCGTACACGATGGCAGCTTTTATTAAAAGATTATGGAAATCGGCCTGATGCAAGGCTCATACTAGGTGCCGACAGAAAAGAATTGCGTTGTAAATATATTGATTTGTTCATATTGTGTTATTATAACATATTGACATGTCTCTATTAGCTTTTGAGTGCACCACATAAGTGGTCTTATTCTAATTAAAATAATTTTTGCATTTTTAAAATTGAGTTGTACATAAAAAAGTTACCAAAAAAGCTTTTTCAACGTCTTTAATACAGAAAACGCGCTGCAAGAAAAACAATTTTTGCTAGATTGAATTATGGTTGAAAAGTCTTCAAAATTATCTACAAAATAAGTAAAAGTAGCTTAATGATGTTAATAACACTGAAACATTTAATAATGCGAATTATATGAATTTGAAAAGCTAAAAAACATTGCAGCCAGTGGTATTCAAACTCGCGTTCACTGATAAATACATATGCTTATCGTTGCATTATAAATAACGCAGTGGCGTTCCGTACGCAGGTACACCACATGTTTATATATAGGGACCTGTAAAATGTTCTACTGACTACATAATAATATGTACTTTTTACTTCCTTCATCTTTTAGACGTCTAAAAGACGAAAGAAATATGTATCGTAATCGCGAAAAAATCACCTTTCAATATTTCTTCCGATTTTTGCGTTTCAGGGTCCTTACATGACGAAAAACCGGTTTTCTCAATTTTATTTGTCTGCCTGTTGCCGGTATAGCTCAAAAACTGATTGTCGGAGGAAGATGATATTTTGCATGCAGATTATATGCTTTCCTGGCATGAAACCGAAAAGAATTCGGTAAAATATATACAGGGTGAGCGCCTTAAAAATAAAATTATTTCTATTTTTGCTTTAACTCGGGAACTATTACTTAAATGAAAGTAATATTTTGCACATAGCTCAGCCCTTATCATAGCCCCTATGTTGGGTCCAAAATATTTCCTTTTTCTTCAAGGATAAAAACCTGAGTTATGTGCAAAATATTACTTTTATCATAAGAGTAATAATTTTCACATAGATCAGGCTTTACACTTGACGAAAATGGAACCCACTAGTTAAAGGGTAAATGTAGAGAGTCAAAAAGTGTCAAGAATAAATGCGTTTAGATCCTAGAGATCCTGGATGGTCTAGTGCAGGGGTCGGCAGACCGCGGCTCTTTACATAGAATTTTATGGCTCTACAACTCATGGCTGCCGAACAAACTCATACATAAATCACAAAACAAAAATTTTTTGTCTTTGATTGTTTTGCACCGCCCCGTCATTTAGTAAAGCACCACACTCGCGCCCCTCTCCTTCCCTCTCCACCCAATTTCGTCGGCGTTGGCACTGCTCACGCCGCAATCGCTCATTTGGCATTCTGTCGCAGCCCGTTGTTCGTTCGGTTGTGATAAGGTCACTAAATACATATAATCTGATTAACTTGGCATTTTGAACACTTGGTAAATTATACCCACAGATGCCCTGCACACTGATGAATAACTTTACATATAAATGGTATCAAAAATAGACTTTATTTACTTTTTTATATGAGGAGCTCAATCTCGCCCCCACACAAATTTTACAAGCTTGTTTTGTCATTAATAAAAAATGACAGTCAGGTCACTTAGCAACTAGATTTTCAATTTTTATAAAGGAAATTAGAATTGATCACATGTTCAACCTTATGGACTACAGTTTTGATGTCACGTCTTTACCTAACTACTAAAATTGTCTTTTTCTTGGAATAAAGCCACAACACTTTGCTCTGCTTTTAAATCACTTTGGTTTAAAATGCACTGATACTCTTGAACTCCTTTAGCATCTCACTAATTGTCTTTCGATCGGCTGCCTTCCATTATTCATTGATCTTTGCAATTATTATTTTGCTAGCACGGTTTCGTTTACCTTTCAGCTAATTTGCCGTTTGCTGGCTTATACACTTTTAATACATAGTGCTCATATACTTTCTGTATTTAACAAATAATTTTGTACCATTTTATTCACATTATGTTTGATGTAACTAAGCTTAAATCCGTCAGTTACAAATTAAATTGCATTGGCTCTTCAGAACATTAATCATATCTGAAACTCTGAATGCAACCCTTCTGCAACCTGCCTTATTTCATGCTAACTTTTATTCCTCAAATTATTAGTTACTGCTGCTCACATCAAGTGCACTTATTAATGTAAAGTAGATTACCGTGCAATAAATAAAATATTTAATTCTGTGCTCATTTTGACCTTATTCATTTAGATAATTAGGCAATCAGAATTGCTATGGGCAGTAAACCATTACAATATATACAGAGAAAATACATGTTGTGGCTCTCTAAAAATTTCAAGAATCTGTTTACTTAACTTTTGGCTCATCTAACTCGAAAGTCTGCCGACCCCTGGTCTAGTGGAACAGGAGGGTGGAACCGAAATCGCATTCGCAAGCACTGTAGTTCGAATCCCACCACCCGTAATGTTTTATTTTATTTTAAAGTTGATAAAATTTGCATTAGCAAGTGTTTTATTTTATTGTTTCAATACTATTAGGAACGTTAAGATAGTTGTCCCCAAGTTTCCTTTGATTTTTAAAATTGTTTAGTGTTACAACGTCCACTAGATAGGAAAGTTCTTAGTAAAGCCCTTTACAGCTTTTTTTATTAGAATTGTTGTTTATAATCTTGTTTTCTGTTCTCATTTCATTTTTGTTGCATTTTGTTATTTTAACATTTAGTTCTTTATTTACAAAATTTTTGAATTAAAAATGTTGCATTTATTTTTGAATGCCTACCTGTTTGTATTGAATACAGTACATCATATATCTTGAGTATTTTTTGTCACATATATCGTTAGTGTACTGAGGGGCGCAAAAATGTTGGCTTGCCTACAATAAAAGTTTGCCTAGTTACGGCCCTGGTCAAATGTGACACTCCCAGTACTGGTTTCTATTGTAACTATAGGACTTAAATCTGGCGAAATTTCAGACGAAACTGCGCATGCGCAGTGGATCACAACGAATCATCGATTCCTTCGTTGGCTCATCTTTTATCTAAGATTGATATATAGGAACTCTAAATTAAATAAGTGTATACTGATCTCAGTAGAAGTACAGAAACCTTTATTGAGTACATTAACCACATGACTAACACATAATGCACTAAATGTGATTCTAATTGAAATACTCAACCAACTGTTTTTTTTGCTTCTGCATTTTACCTAAATTCAGTCTTACCAAAACCACCTGTGCAAAATTATATTTATAGAAATTCATTCCAGTGACCGTCAAACAGTTTAAGCAATTAAATGATCTGATTTTTGTGGGATTATTATTAATTTTTGATGAATAGTTTCTTATGCAAAGTTTTTCTGTTTAATCGCCTCTGAAGTCATACTTGTAATGTAGAACCAAAAGTAGGACACTCTGGCAACCCTACACCAATTTACGTGTATCTCAAGTTTGAAGACTGCAGATTTAAGAATAGAATATGTGCTTACTACATTAAACATAAATACAAGACTTGAGTATGAAAATTGAGTGTTGATCATATTAGTGTGAAGTTAAAGTAATTTGAATATAACTACATATGACGGGCGCAGAAGAGAAGGATGAATGTGAAAAAACACAACTATTAAGAAAAAAATTAGGTTTTGTATTTTTTCATTAGTAATGTATTAAGGGCAAATAATTTTCCCGGTAAAAATGTTTTATTAAAATGTGTGGTTTTGGCAATGTCAAAGCTAGTTTGTCGAGGGACATTGCCAAAAAACAACAAATCTTGTGTAAAATATTGTCCAGGCAAAATCATGACCCCGAAATACATTCTGTGGACTATTTCTCAAATATCGGTTCGTTTTGTATCGGTATTCAATGAATGTGACATTTAACCTGATGCGCAATGACAGTTTAAATGACGTTTTAGAAATACCACCTGGATTAAAACAACATATTTGGTATTGCCAAGGATGCAACTGGTAAAGAAACTGATAAACTCCCAAGAGAAAATTTCAATTGTTTGCTATTATAAAAACACGTGATTGGTTGAATTTTTAAAAATCATGGCATTTGATTGGATAATAATGCTGGAAATAGTCAAGATAAAAATATATTTGCTTCAATTATTTTAAAAGAGTATTTTAATAGAGTTGAGGTATAGGTACTTATTAATCTTTCTTCCCTTAGATCTTTTTGTAAGAATAGTTCATTAAAAAATCTGGTGTGATACACTCACACAACTTCCTTTTACAGTGATCTTATAATTAGTCAAAAATTTCATTTTTAATTTTTAACCATTTGTTAAAAAACGGTACAAAATCGAGTGTTAGTTGAAGAGACAAATTTTCTCTAGAATTTTAAGGGGAATTCAAAAATGTAATAATATACCGGGTGTTTTATTTAAAATAGGAGTTAATAAAAAAAATAGAAAAAAAAACAAAAGAAACCCACTTTAGAAGTATTCAACTGGAAAATCATCTATCTCACATCAGGACACATTAAAAATGTAAGAAAAATGTAAAGTATAAAAAAAATCGTTAGAGCCGTTTTTGAAAAAATCGAAAAAAACTGAAAAATCACAAGAGTAAACTCCTACTTCCGGTTATGCGATTTTCTTCAAAAGCTTGCTGTCTCATCTACATAGTACACAAAACTTATATATGAAGTTTCAACGCCATACCTCTTTTCGTTTTTGAGATATTCTGTTCACAGACAGACACAGACACACACACACACAGACAGACAGACCAATGAAAAAAAATATGTTTTTTGAGATCAGGGGACTCTAAAACGTGAAGATCCGTTGAAAACTCAATTTCGAATTTTTGGGGTGAATCCAATACTTCCTTTATAGTAAAAGGAAGTAAAAACTAACAGGGTTGGCATGAATTAATCCACATGTAATAATTGAAGCTGATAATTATATCCACTCTAATGTACGAAAATATGCGCATATATATGCATAAATTTTGTTGAGTAAATGCACCCAAGGTTACAATATATGCAAGTAATATGCTCTAATTGTTTTTAAATAAGTAGAAGTAGGTATTCTAAATAATGTAAAAATGTTAATTATTTCTGTATGAGTATATTTATTTCTCTAATTTTTATTCAAAGATTCATTTTAACGTTTGGCTATATAAACATGGACTGCCAACGCCAATTTCACGGTGTAAGCCAACATAAAAATGAGATTTCCCCTAAACCCGTCAGACTATTATTCACCCAACACTCGAAATTCGTACCTTGAAATGGATTCTATGTTGGCTGATTCCTTATACATTGCTTCTATGGGAAAAGTGGGGGTTGCTGGCAGAAATAATTTATATAGTCAAGTATTTTAACAGGGACTTCCCCTTTCCTCTGCTTATTTCTATACGCGCACTGCACTCCAGTATATATCTCAAATGCACACAAAATTTTTATTAATAAATTTAATGAACCAGTAAATTTTACAAAAGAAAAAATCATATTGTTATGTTTTTACGTTTTGGGCTATATATATAATCTCATTTTTAACCCTTGTATTTTAGTAATAACGCATCTCATTCATTTCTGAAGAAGCCATCTAAAGTGGCGAAACGTCAAATAATTTACCAATTTTTATATGTGTGACTTTTGGACCTTAAGGAACAACAATATAATTTGTATTTCAATAAACTTTTTGGCTAACTATCTCCTACAACATTATTATTCTCCGACTCAGCCAAACTTCATTTACCAATTGTATTAATTCACATGGTTTAATTCAAGCATTAAATCAAATGACTTTTTAAAAAAGTCACGTTATTTATTCACATTTTTTTCTAATGCATGTGTTGATATGTTACATAAATTAAATTACATTTGGCCATAGCTCACACAGTGAAATGCATTGAGGAATCACAAAAATACACAGACGTAGGGGAATCCCGGCTTGTAAATATCATTAAAATTATTGCTTTATAATGAAGCCATGATGCAAGATTGTTATCTCAAACATGACAGACATCGAGTGGAAGGTTACACCATTTTCACTACTACAAATAAACCCTATAGTGACATAAAGAAACTTAACAACCGTAACTTCTTCCGCAGGTGTTGAAAGAATTTTATTATCGTTTGGGTTAGTGGATTTCTTTTTGCAAAACAGACTAGATGTGGAAAAAGCTAGAAAATTTACTTTCTTAATGTAAATGTTAAACAAGCAATAAATGCTATTGCCTTATAGTAATATTTATTAGTGATGGGAACGAATGAATGAAAACTATCGAATAGTTCGATAGTAACCGATTATCCGAATTATTCGATAGGTAAAACGAATGAATGGTTTCATTCATTCGTCATTTACACCAACTGAAATTTCAAGCCGAATGGAACGAATGAATTATTCATTCGGTTTGAATGAATTGTTCATTCGGTTTGAATGAATTATTCATTCGGTTTTCGCCGGTTGCTACCTATCGAATTGCGATGTACAGCACTTTTGCAGTAAACTACAGGTTATTTGGTTGCCATAACGAAGACCCAAAATATTAAATGAATCGACGGCCACCCATACATGCTGCATTGTCTATTCTAAAACAGATGGAGCGCACCGCGAATTATATATCACTTAAACTAACCTATTGTACAGGAACTCTAAAGCAAATTAGACATTGGATCTACAATTTCACACATCGCAATTAGTATTATCAATTATTATCTTATTATTATACGCCTTTAAAGATATTCTGAATTTTAAAGCGAATATGATATTCGAGTAAATGCATTGAATAGTTAGAAGCATTCATTTAATAAGTATTCTTAAGCAAATGGCGCATATAGGGAAAACGAATAAAAATATTCGAATATATTCATTCGATAGTTGGTACTAGTTATTTAGTAAGTATTCGATAGTAGAAATCATTCGATAGTGCCCATCACTAATATTTATATCTATATCCTGTTCACTCCATTTGTGATTCTGAGCAGTCGTTGTTGCCAAAAAAACTGGGTACATGTATTTTTTGCCAATGTAAACTCAACTTTTAGAATAATACTTTAGTAACCAGCGCATTAAATTAACTGTCACATTTTATGTTGTCATCGAATGTCGAAAATTACTTATTTGAAAACATACTCAATCATTTGAATTATTTCGTAAAAGGAGAAATCATTTTTGGTAATTTAGTACTGTTTAGTAGACCATTATTAATTTCAAGTAATATTAAATAAAAGAGCTCCGCTTGAATTTTTGTAATTTCAGGCGTTATTTTAAGTTGAAAAAAATTGAGTTAAATAAAAGTTTTAATTAATTTAAAGTGTGAAATTAATTCTAAAAGTCGTGATTTTTTTAAAAATAAAAGTTACGATATTTCAACCCGGAAAGGTAACGACTGTTTTCTGTGTTTTGAAGTAATCAAATTGGCACTTGAGCAATGATTGAGAAAGATATGCTGGATATTGCACCGTTCTATTTGCTTGTCTTTTTTATAAAAAAATATTTTTAATACTTTTTTTTCTTCTTCAAACTCTCTCTTTGCCTTTAGGCATGTGAATTAGTATCAATTTCTTGTATTCCGTATGATTCTTTGCTATTCTTCTTAGTTCTGTTAGCGTAATATTTCTTCTTTCTGCTATTTCGTGAATACCTTGTCTCCACAAAAATTCACCAAATGCAATTTATCTAAAACAATTGACTAAATGGAAAATTCACCAAAGATCAATTCGTCAAAATACAATTCACTGAAAAGATAATGTTGCCAACGATTATTTTAGTATCTTCGTAAAAAATTGCCGTCTTAACTTATTCGTCTCAACCTTCCGGCCCTTCATACTTCTCAAGTCTTACGACTTGCAGCAAAGTGCAGTCATGTTTAAAAGTGGAAAACAAACTCCACTGTAATTTTGTTTTGATTCTATATGTTTGATTTTTACTTTCCCATACCCATAGGTATAGGGAAGTCTTGGAATCATGAAAATTTTGGAAATCGTGATTTTCACAGAAATATCCGTTTTGGGCCTCTAGGAACCCAAAAAAGTGGTTTTTAAAAAATGTCTGTCTGTGTGTGGGTGTGTGGGTAGGTGACGCTCCTACAGCCGAAAATATTGCTCCGATTTTGATGCGCTTTGGAATGCGGGGGTGTATCAAAAATTCATCGACAAAATAAGCTTTTCAAAAAAATCCGAAACCGGAAGCGGAAGTTACGCATGTTTTTTTGGTATCACTGTTTTCGTGATTAAAATTTTGAAAATTTTATCGCGGATAACGATAGAAGGTCATAAGACAAATCTGTTAGTTTTTTGCCGAACTCGCTAGGTTTAAACTGAAGGGCGCTATGATTTTTTGAAAATTTTGAGTTTAACGCCCTATTACTCAAAAACGGATGAATCGATTCAATTGATTTTTTTTTCTGAATAGTATATGAAGGCTAACATGAGGTGATATAAAAAGTGTTTTGAAAAATATTAAGGGGCCTAAATTACAAATTTTCAAAATTTTGGAAATTTTCTAAATATCATTTCTCAAAAACTGCCCACAGGAATTTGTTTTAACTTCATACACTGATAGACCCCGAAAAGGGCTATCGATCTGTTTTTTAAAGAATCTCATGAATTATCTGTGGCGCCCTCTACGAAGCTTTGAAGTTTGAAAATTTAAACTCTTTTAATTAATAAACAAAACAAGATAGGTAGCTGGGGTTTTCACTGAATTGCTCAGTGCATAATGGAGCATATGAATATGCAAAAAAATATTACACTCGTCGATATATGTAAGCGCACCGGCCCCCTCCCCCCTCTGT
>CALNHX010013281.1:0-18563 GCA_940337035.1 Agriotes lineatus
TGTTATAATTTAGGTACACTGAAAGTGACTCATGGCGTTAACCTTTACATCAATCTACATACGACCTTCAGACTACTTTCAAGGTGGCATTCAGTAAGAGTTTTGGTACAGATTTACCGCTATGGAGACATTTGACACTTTTATGTATAAATTTAGACGTTTAGATGTATTTTAGATAGTTCTGAATGTTTATATAGATAGTGAAACTGCAATCTTCATAAAAACCAAAACACTGAAATTTTGTCAGAGATAAAACATTTATACCTTTAGTGCACTTAACTATAGCTTGCTTTGGTTGGAAAGTAACATTAATTTCCACTCGCGTATACTCCAGGATGCGAGCGGTATTTTGGGTTCAAAAGTGATAAAATACAAAAATGGAGTCTACAAAATAAATCGTATATAGAACAGACCAAGGACAGAGAGAGACGAGTATTATTTCTCAATACGATAGAAATAAGCTAAGAGTTCTTGAAATTATATTTGAATAAAAATACAACCGTGAGAATGTCAATAATTTCGTGAAATAGTTTGTTTGTATTTTTCAAAGTTAAATCAATTTGATGTGGGCGGCGATTTGTTCGTGCGACCTTTCTCCGACAGACATTGGAGACACGGCCCACACAAGTTTCAGAAGTCGGTTTCAACTAAGCAAACGCCCAATTTCGTAAATCAGGTTCCAGTGGTTTATTAAGCGATTAAATTGTAATAATTACTCGCGGCAGTCGATTACGTTCGCCAGCTGTACTGGCGACTTGGACAAACGTCGACCTAGATCAGTTCCTTTTGAAATCGGTAGCCGTTGCTCCAGAACGTGAACACGTGGATCGTTACTTGCAATTGTAGCCAGTAATTAAATAGTTTTATAGCGATCCGCGGATTCGAGGAACTGATTAACGAGAAATTAACGTCTGCTGAAATTATTGTTACGTGAGGATGATCAGAGCTGTGGGATTGTTGTATTTTCACTTTTTTAAAAGCTATGTGGGATGACAAAGTTAAACGAACTTGAAGCTATCAGGAATCGTCAACAAAAACACGTATTTAGAAAAAATTGTTGATGCAAAGTACCTAGGTAAAATCGTTCACTCATAAATTTAGTTTGGCTAATCGTATTCTCTTGTATTTATTTTTTTGGTTTAAAATTGAACAGCTTTCTTTAACATAAATATCAAAGCAAGGAATTAGAAAGGGTTGTATGTATTAAAAGAGACCACACATAAGGAAAGTTTAAATTTTAATGGAATGAGTTGCAATCTATACAACTATATATTGAACTGGTTTGTCAATAAACATCACAATGATCCTAAAATATGTTAAATACCTTCAGGTATAGGGATATTAATCTGTCTATGAATTATATTTTTATTTTATCAAACTAAAATTGCCTTTTTATGTTTAGAATATCAATCATTATTATTTGTGCCAGCCCCTGAAAAATCAAGGGTGGATTTCTTTATCTAGATTGCTTATTTCTGAAATTTGATGTTCTAATTTTAAATATCATTCCCATAAGTCAAAATAACTTATGTCAAGTATATGTCAAACAGATTTGAAATTTAAATGACAAATACTAGATCGTTTTACTAGTACACAACAATATCAAAAACAGTAAGTAATTATTTAATAACTAATTCACCTTTATAGTCTTTATTTCCTTTTCCAGTAATTATATTACTACTCAAGATCACCCACATTTCACTTGGTTTCAACATTGTTTTGGATGTCAACCAACCTGCTCCTCTTTTTCTACTGATTCAACCTTTCAAGCACCTTCCCGCAATGAAAGGCCCCACTGACAGACAAGAAGTTCCAACTGTCCAGCATCAGCAACTCAAACCTTCCCCACAGTATGTAACCAAACCGACCAAATCTGCAGCTACCTACTTCCAATACTGCATCTGCCAACTTCCTGGAACGTACCCCCTTAACTAATGGTCCTCCTCTGGAACTCTCCCTTAGCACCAAATAGCCCAATCCAATTCGATTAATATATGATGTCAAATGCAATTCTCCAATAAATTTGACTTAGTATTTTACTCCAGTTATTCACATTTGTAGATTAATTCTGCTTGGCATTAGTTTTTTTAACACATACTTGTAATCTTTCTTAGTTTTATGTCTTTAATTATTCTTCTCGGTTTAAATTTTCTTTTTAACTTCGCCACGCCAATTTAGTATATTACCGTTTTTATCATCCAAACATTTCTCAATAAAATTAGGGTTTTATTTTAATATTTTAATTACACCAAATTATTTCAGATACATTTTTAAAAATTTGTTATTTCTAATAATCGAAACAAAGTGCTTAACTATATCATTTTTCTACTTTTTACACTCTATCTCATAATATTTGATTTATACCTACTATTTTTATAATTTATTAGAATTAAGTATTTTTTTCATTCTCTTCAAACCTTAATTTTTAAAATATTATTTATTTTTGAATCCATCTGCCTTTCAAACAGCCATACTACACTTAATTACTTTCTACTTGCATAATAATTATTCACATTCTCAATTCCTATTTGAATAGATCTTGATTATTTTTAACTATTGCACTCCCTTAATCCTTTCTAAAATTGATTTTAATACCCCTGTGTATATCATTAAAATATGTATATATCGAAGTCTATATTGCAATAGGGAAGTAAGACATAGAGGTAGAAAGTGTGCCTGCCGCAATAATTCAAGATGCATTTTTCTAGCGAGAAAGTAAACTGTTCGCACTAATGACGAGAAGATATTGTTTTTTTTATTTGCCATTCTACCCCATTTTTTTAAGAGTTAAAGCAAATGACTTTAGTTTTGAATAATTTAAACGAAGGAGTCTTTTCAAGCAAAGCTATATAAATGTGGCCATGTGAAAATATCAAGGCCAGTTTTTATTACAGTTAACTCGTACAATGAATGCATAACGTGTTATTTGGAGATGCTACGTGCCATTAAACATTTTGCAACCGCGCGTATTTTAAACGATAATTTTCTCACGACATACCCGAACCTGCGAGTTACTGTCGGTAACGACTGTTTCAAGTAAACGACCTCATTGCGTACTCGATTGGCAGCGGTCGGTGGTCAGTTATTGATAACTCACTCAACATATTCTCTAGAAAGTGCAACAGTTGGCGAAGCTATTGATGTAAATTTCTAACCAGGGAATTTCGACATTTCTAAACCAGCGTAATTGCTGAAACCCGCAACGGGTGGCTTGCAAATCGCTGCATTGCAGAGAATGCTGGTGCTGGAATGCCTCAGGTTGGAGCCGAGGCTCTAGAAATGGTTATTCTGAGAAAAATATCGTAGGTCCGTGCTGGAGGCGACGGCAGATTTGAGTGAGATAAAGCAGAGGCCAGGACGAGCAGAAATTGGGCTTTTAAGTGAACACCGACGCCAACTCCTAGAGTGGCATTTCAAAATTGTTGTCGATTTTAATAGACACTTGAAACTTAAAAGCTGTTCCCAGACCGGAGGGAACAGTTTGAGGCATAAAGAACAGTTAAAATTTTGAAAATATTAAAAATATAATGGTACATTAGCTGCTCAATGTTTTTGTAAATAATTTAATAATATGATACTACTGGTATGACCAAACAGTAGTTTCAGATACAGTGTTTGCTCACATATTTTGACAGTTTAAAGTAGAAGTGCTTCTTGTACATTTTCAATCTCACTTACATGAAAGCCGATCATATTTGATAGTTTAGAAATTAGTATAAAAGTTTTGTTATGAGTTTTATATAGAACTCACATGAACGCCGACTATATATGACAGTTTATAATAGAATTGTATTCTGTTTATTTTTAATACAACTTACGTAAAAAATGGTCATATGTGAAAGTTGAGAACTTACACGAAAACAATCATATTTAATAATTTGGATGAAAACATTTACATAAAAACAGATCAAATGCGACAGTTTAGAATAGAACTTTGCATACATTTTTTATAGAACTTCGATCAAAACCGATCATATGTGACAACTTAGAATAAAAATTTTTCGAGTGAAAATAGTTTAGAATAGAATTTCTTCCTACAAACCTTGTATGGAACTTAAACGAAAATTGATATATTCGACAGCTTAAAATAGAACTTCTTCATGTAAATTTTCTATAAAATGTATCTAAACACCGCTCAAATTTGGCAGTTTACAATAGAACTTCGTGTAAATTATTTGTTAAACGTACTTGAAAAACGGTTATATTTGGCAGTTTAAAATAAAAGTTCGTCTTCATTAAATATAGAACTGATTACATTTGGCAGTTTAGAAAAAAGCTTATCCATTTAAATGTTGTATAGAGCTTACTTAAAAACCGATCATATTTAACAGTTTAGAATGGAACTTCGTGTAATTTTTTAATAGAATTTACGTAAAAGCTGATATAATTTCACAGTCTGGAATAGAGCTTCTTTTCGTAAGTTTTCCAAAGATCTGACATGAAACTTGATCATATATGACAGTTTAGAATAGGATTTCTTCGTAAATTGTCTATAGAACTTACGTCGAAGGAAATAACATTTGTCAGTTTAGAATACAACTTCGTGTATTTTTTTATAGAACTTACGTGAAAACAGATCATATGTAAAAGTGAAGAATAGAACTTTATATACATTTTTTATAGAACTTTAAAAAACGACTATATGTGACAATTTAGAAGAGAACTGTTTCTTGTATATTTTCTATCCCACATGAAAAACGATCATTTTTCATAGTTTAGAATAAAATTTTCTTTCGTAAAATCTTTATACGTATAACTTACACAAAATCCGATCACATGTAATAGTTTAAAGCAAAAGTTCTTCCCAAACTTCCTATAGAACTTGAAAACCGACCATATTTAACAGTTTAGAATAGAAGTTCGTGTAATTTTTTATAGAATTTGCATGCAAGCCGATAATATTTAACAGTTTCGAATATAGCTTCTTTGCGTGAATTTTCCATAGATTTTATAGGAAACCCGATCATATGTGACAGTTCAGAACAAAATTTCCTCGTCTAAATATTTTCTATAACTAACATAAAAACCCATTCTATTTGACAGTCTAGAATAGAACTTAATGTAAATTTCCATATAACGTAAATGAAAACCGATTATATTGGACAGTAGTTTAGAATACGGCTTCTTCATGTACATTTCTTATAGAACTTACACTGACCATATTTGAGAGTTTGGAATAGAACTTCTTCCTCTACATTTCATGTAGAACTTAGATGACAACCAATCATATCTGACAGTTTAAAGTAGAACTTGTTGATGTACATTTTGTATAGGACTTACACAAAAACCCATCATATATGGCAGTTTATAATAAAACTTTATCTCGTAAATTTTCTGTAAAACTTTCACGAAAAACGATCACGTTTGACAGTTTAGAATAGAACTTAGTGTAATTTTCCATATAAGTTATACGAAAACCGATCACACTTAACTGTTTAGAATACGACTTCTTCGTATACATTTTCTATAGAATTTGCATGAACATCGAGCATATGTTATAGTTTAGAATACAACTTCTTCGGCTAATTTTTCCATAGAACTACACGAAAATCGATCATATTTGACAGTTTAAATTAGAACGTGATGTAGATTTTCGATAGAACTTACATGAAGCCTGATTATATTATACAGTTTAAAATAAAACTTCCTCGTGTATATTTTCTATAGAACTTACAGGAGAACTGATCATATATGACAGTTTAGAATAGAATTTCTTTGCGTAAATTTTCTATCGCACTTACATGAAAGCTTATCATATTTGACAGTTTATAATAGAACCTTTTCCAGCAAATTTTTTATAGAACTTAGACGAAAACTAAAAATCAGCATATTTTACAGTTTAGCATAGAACGCTATATAAATTTTTTATAGAACGTACATGAAGATTATTCATATTGAACCGTTTAGAATAAAACTTTCTCGTATACATTTGATATAGAACTTATACTAAAACTGATCATATTTGACGGTTTGAAATAGAGCGTCTTTGTGTAAATTTTCTATCGCAGTTACATGAAAAATGATAATATTAGACAGATTAGAATAGAAATGTTTCATGTAATCGATTGTAAATTTTCTAGAAAACTTACAACCGATTATATGGGGTAGTTTAGAATAGAACTTCGTCATGTCAAGTTTCTATAGAGCTCACATGAAAACGTGTCATACTGGACAGTTTAGAGTATAAGTTTCTCGTATAAAATTTCTTTGGAAATTGTCTATAGAATTTGATAGAAACGGCCATATTTGACAGTTTGGAATAAATATTTATGTAAGTTGCCTAGAACTCACATGAAAACCGGTTATATGTAAAATTTAGAGTAGAACTTCTTTAACCTCTTAAGTTTTCTATAGCACGCACATAAAAACCAATTATGTGACAGTTTAAAGAAGAACCTTCTCATGTAAATATTCTATAGAACTTACACGAAAATTGATCGTCTCTGACAGTTTTGAATGGAAATTCTTTGTAATTTGTAATTTGTACATATTTGACAGTTTGGAATAAATTTTTATGAAATCTTTTATACAACTTACGTGGAAACTCATTCTATGGGAAAGATTAAGTTTTTATAGAGTTTAAATAAAAGGCTATCATATTTGGTAGTTTAGAACAGATCTTCATGTAAAGTTTCTATACCTGTGACAGTGTGGAATAGAACTCTTTTTGTAAATTCCCTATAGAAGTTACATTCAAACTAACTGTATGCAACAGTTTAAAATAGAACTTCTTCATGTACATTTTTTGTGAACTCACATGAAAACCGATTATATGCGACAGTTTAGAATAGAACTTTATTGTGTAAACATTGTATAGAACTAACATGCAAACCGATCATACTTAACAGTTAAGAATCCATATAATATATAATAGACTTGTCCGTCCGGGACGCTGTTTCAGCAGCCAAACCGTAAGAGATAGAGAAAAAAGTTATGAAAGTTATATGTTTGGAATGGTCATGTCAGGTCAGGAACCGAATTTCAGTCTCTAACACTAGTTATTATCTTAATAATTATCCTAATCCTAACTTTTTAGGTTAGATTCTAGGCAAATTTTATTAAGGCGAATGCGACTGGTAGTTTGCTACCAACAATGACGTCATATACGTACGTGTGGTGAATACGCGTTCTATTTGCAAAACGGTCTTTTTTGTTTTATTAAATGAGACATTTGTCTCATTGGACTGCTAGTATAACTTAATCATGTAAAGTTTCTATAAAATTCTCATGAAAACCTATTATATGAGACAGTTTGGAATAGAAGTTCGTGTAAAACTTTCATAAAAACCGATCATCTGTAACATTGTAAAATCTATGTAAATTTTTTATAAAACTTAAAAAGCGATTATAATTTATAGTTTAAAATAGAACTTTTTCTCTCTAATGTTTCTATAGAACTTACAAGAAAATTTATCATATTTGACAGTTTAGAATAGAACTTCTTCCTGTACATTTTTTAGAAAACATATACGAAAATGGATCATATTTGGCAGTTTAGAATAGAACTTCATGTAAATTTTCTATAGAGTTTACATGAATACCGATCACATTAGACAGTTTAGAATAGAATTTCTTCGTGTAAATTTGTATGGAACTACACGAATACCGATCCATTTGACAGGTTTTAGAATAGAAGTTCGTTCTGTTAATTTTTTATCGCTCTTACACAAAAACTTACCAAATTTGGTAGTGCAGAATAAAACTTCTACGTTTAAATTTTCTAAACAACTGACTTGAAAGCTTATCATATTTTATAGTTTAGAATACAGCTTCTTCGTGGAAATCTTTTATAGAACCTACATGAAACCGATCGTATTTGACATTTTAAAGTAAAATATCATTACTTACACAAATATAAAATTGAGTACTACATCATATCTTGCTAAATTGACGCTTGGTACTTTCCAAGATGATGTAAATTTATATGTTTATATACCACAAGTTTAAAAAGTATACAATTAATTTAAACTAAAAACATGTTCAATGCAACTATTATTTTTAGAGCTTCTAATTTTAAACTAAAATCGCCCAACTTGAAATATTTTTTCTGTAAAATACATAATTTAAAAACCTGTGGCTGCAGTATACTATCAAACCTTACATTCATGCTTGTGAAACTGTAGTTATCCTAAAGTAGAAGTTTTGTGTTTTAGTCTAGTACTGCCATTTAACTTTACATATTTTAAAACAATTTTACGGTGTCCACAGTTGAATCTCAAGACTTTTAATTGCGTTCATAGTTACTGCGTCAAGGTCATGCATTTATTTACTATAAAATCATACACGACGTCTTTTTGCAAAAAACTCCGTCAATATTTTCTTGACAATAAAAATATCTTGAAAACCATAAACATGTTTTCAATGTAAAGCTGGCCGTTCCTTAAAACAGCAACCGCTCAATATGCATTTTTTAAACTTTCTTAAACAGTTTTTCGTTATTTACAATTAATTCTCAAGTGACGTCTAAATGTAGCTTAATTAGATAGACTATTTAAATGAGATAGTAGTAATCATATCCTAATTTGGTTAATTTGATAAACAGTTTTTTGCTACTTAAGGTTCGACGTTATTTTGGGTATAATCATTGTCTATTTTCGGAAATTTTCCATTAATTACACACTTTCATGAAATGGAAAAACTTATGACTGAACTCTGCTTACTCATAAGTTATCAATTTTTCCAGTCTTGCAGCAAAATTAATTAGAAATAGTTTACGTGCATGACTGTACGTACAGAATGGCCTGGTTAGCAACAATTCTAAAACTTAATCAAGCTGTCAATTAGTAAAAGCCTTTCTGATACTGGACGGTTGGCGAGTTTTCTTAATGTGTTACTCAACTAATTTTCGGTGTTTACAAAATACAAAAGTGGAGACCAAAGAATAAATCGTGTTGTAAAGAGAATATGAATTTGAATGGTTATATCTGGTAATACCGACTACAATTAGCATGACTACAACAATAACTATTCAGAGTGCACACTGTCTATTGATTTGGCAATTAATAAACGTTTACGACCGACGATTATTTGAAATGTTGAGGAATATGTAATAAAGGAGGAATCTTAACAATGAAAGTGATATCAAGCATAAAACTTATAACATCAAAGGAAGCATTTGAAAATGTACATTTCGCATTGTGATTTTTCTTTAGAATTAACTGAAAATTTGCAGATATTTTAATTTGTTTTTGAAATACATAAACCAAAATGCCGGCCATATTTATACTTTTAAACTTACATATTAATTGTACAAGTATCTACCACGCAAAGTGAACTGAAAAATAGTATTTCAGCGACAGGTTCCTCCGCCTAATTTAATAAAGCATGTTGTAATATTGAATTACGTTTGAATAAAAATTTATTTTTGCATTTTACGTGCAAACTGTGCAGAAAATACTCTTAAAATGACGGAAAAAGTTCCTCTTCAAAGAACAATCAAAATAGAAAAAAATTCTCAAGCTGGAATTCTACGTTTAACCTCAGAATGTCATTAATATATTCTTTCCAACTTATACGGATACGAGCACCAACAGCTTAACAAAGACCAAGGCAGTCAGGTTTTACAACTAGGAAAGTTATAAAATCAATTTGCATTCGATCTGTGATTAAGCGCGCCATTAAATTCTTGCGATTGCGATGGAAGCTTGCAGAAAAGCATGGAATGGAGATGCCGGTAAATAAACTATTTGTGCAAAAAAATGCCGTTAGTACGTGTTAGTTCTGAACTGGTTATTTTGTTGTGATAACTCATTTTTGCAATTGGTTTAGTAAAAATGTTGAAAGATGGATCTTACTGAGGTTCTTCATTTGTTATATTTCACTTGGTTTAACTGTACGCAGGTTATTAGGTAATTAATGTTGTAAACACGGATTACTTGTAAATACACGTCCAACACAACAATATTGCAGGTGGTTACATTTTTTATTGTTGAGAGGCTAGCAAAGCTGTTTACAACCTTAAAAATATTAGAGAAGGTTGGGTTTTACAGGGTTTTTCGATTGCTTTTCACCATGTATCAATTCTGTTTCACTATTTGTCAAATGTAATCCCCATTTGTCAATATTGACAATTGTTGACAAGAGGGAACATCATTTGAGATAAAGTGAAAAGCGATAGGAAAACACTGTATTCAGATGGTACTACTATAAGGATGTTTGTTAATAGTTTACCTGAGTTGTAGAAGTCCACAAATATCAGTAATGGTTAATCACTGTGCCATTGTAAATGCCCCAAGGTTTATCTCAAATCTGGGATTGTTCTTCACTACAACAACAAAATCACTTTCAGACACAGAACTGGATTTTAGAGCGATTGGTTATTAATTCGTGTCGTAACGAGTTACTCAACGCCGGCTTTTTCAATATTCTAAGCTCGGAAGCCTTTTTGGTGCCACTCTCGTCGTTAGTAATTTTCTAATGTATTTTTTGCACTCGCAAAAAGCAAATAGCGTTACGTGTCGCAGTGGCAGTTGCTAAAGGCTGAAGGGAAAGTGTCCCAGAAGGACTTCAACAATCGACTATCTCTGCAGGCTTCGACCGAATTCGGCTACAACCCTGCAGATGAACTCAAATTTGGGATTCTCCCAGCGATTGCTCGCCGAAAACATTCACAGCTGACACCTCCATGAGCTTTCTTAAGTAAAATTGAGAAATCATTAGGTTTACGTATGGCATGCTGCTAATTGAGTAATTACTCCGCTGTCACTTTTTAAGACTTTCTGCGGCCGCGACTAATTTCTGTTTTGGAACTGCAGTCTTGTGAAAGAATTGAATTTTTATCAATACAACCAACTTTTCCAATTTTAAATCTGAAGTAGTTTTAGTCAATATCCCATGAATGCAGCATGAAATAAGGTGTGGAGTTAAATAATGCCATTTATAATACTATTGACCTCTCACAAACGCAAATCCAGTTAGGGTTAGTGACAAAACGAGAGTGACACAAAAAAAGCACAGCTTATCACCAACCATGAGCGTGATGAGCGCAGTTTATTCGACGAACTGTTTCAATTACATATGGCTGTTGCACTAAAGGCACTGAGTCTGTAAGGCACTGCGGGTTTTGGCTGTTAGGAACGGCGTCCACGAACTAACTGCCAGGTGAAGTCGGTTCACCTGTTGAGGTGCAAGGTGGGGCTTTCACATGCCGGTCGAAAAGTTGTTGATCGCCGTGGAGAGGATCGCCACTAATTGCGCCAATTACCGCCTCTAATGGATTTTTGTGTTTTTGCCCTCATCGCCGCCCGTTCTTGTGACAGTTCTGGAACCGTGCTAGATCTGACTGGGCTTTGTCTTAATTGAGAGTCGATTTGCAGCTTAAATTAAGTCGAAAAGTGCAAATTCGCCGGAACAGGTGGAATGCGGGTAAAGTGATGCCACTTCCGCCGTGATAAACTAGGTTAACGGAGAAAGAACCCTCACTGATTTCGGTGCCCGAAGCTGCAAATTCGACAGTGTTCTCGAAATTTTGCCACTTAAAAGGGAAAATGTTAATTCACGATAAATTACATACTTAAAAGAAAATTATTGCTGTACAGTTTGTAACAGCTAAAGAGTCCTAATAGTATATTTTAATTGATTAAATAGTGAACTGATTCGGGCTCTTACTTTGTGTTACCTATTAGTATATGTTTATAAATTATATTTTTATCAATTTAAATTGCCCTGTTTATATTATTTGAATATTAGTAGTTATTCGTTTTGCTCGCTCCTGAAAATCAGGGGTGGATTCATTTTATCTACGTGTAGATTGTTTATTCTGAAATTTGATGTTTTGATTTTAATTTTATTGCAAGTCAAAAATAAATTCTGTCAAGTGATGTGTCAAACAAATTTAAAAATTCAATGACAAATACCAGCTCGTTACATTCGCCATATAACAATATCAAACAGTAAGTAATTCCTCAATAATGAGTTCACCCTTGTAGTCTTTATTTTCTTTCAGTGCTTACCTAATACCTAAAATGTCCCTGATGTTAACCAACTTGCTCTACTCCGCCAACAACCACAACTGCTCCAGTCAACAAACACAGCAAAAGCCTCCAATGACACCCAATATGTCAAACTGCCTAGAATCAGGAACATAAGCTTTCTCACAGCATGGACCCAAAACAGACCCCAGTTGTAGTGACTCAACTCCAAAACCTCATCCAAAACACTTCTTCTAATTACTCCACTGACCAGCACCAAGAACCAAGGGTCTCTCCCTCAGAACTCTCTTTTCGTACTAACAGCTCGATGCAATCCAAATCAATTGATATACAATGTCAAATGTAATCCTTCAATAAACTTAACTTAGTATTTTTCTCTGTTTATTTTTTTTTGAAGATTAGTCCTGCTTTTAGTGTAGTTTTTCACCATATACTTACTATTTTCCTCCATTTTATATCTCATCTTCTTAAATTAAATTCCATTTCTATTTCACCACGCAAATTTAGTCTTAATATCAACCTTTTTTAATTTCCAAACACTTTCCTTTTAAAATAGGGTTTATTTCATACTTTTAAATTACACCAAATTAATTACAGTTTTACATTTTTCAAAATTTGTTATCTTAATAATGAAAACAAAGTCCTTAACGATATCATATTTTCTCCTTCCAACACACTATATCTTTATTTTTTGTTTTCTATCTACTATGTGCAATAATCTATTTCGATTAAGTATTTGTCATTACTTTCAAATTTCCTAATTAGATATTACATTATATTCGAATCCATCTGTTTCGCAATTAGCCATATTTTATTCATTCTATTTTCTTTTCTAATTACATACCCATTATTCATATTCCCAATTCATATTCAAATTGATCCCTATAATATTCAACTATTGTAATCCCTTAATCCTATTTTAAAATTGATTTTTATAACACTGTATTCATATCATTACAAAAATACCAACAAATTTAAATTTAAAATAATAATAATAACAAGTGTCTTTTACTGTAAACTAAATTTCTAAAAGTTAATTATAAGTTGCCATATTATAAAAAAGAAGAACATTTGACTACTGTGGAATCGTAAGTAAGTATGTACTTATTTCTTAAATTACAATTGTAAATATCAAATAAAAATTTAATTTTATTGCAAAGGTAGTGAGGCGATTTAGTAGTGATAATATTATCAAATAAACAAGCAGCATACATAGTTCGTCTGTTATCCATGATGATTCACCTTAAGTCATTCCCAACTAGCACCAAAATACCCGTGTCCGGAACCTCAAATGAGTAACTGCTGCGAAACCGACACTGAAACTGTGACTTTAATGTATAAATAACTTCATTTGACAAATCGGCAGTTACTTTCACCTAGCTATTACAATTAGTGGTTACTTTGTAGTTGAATATGACTTGGAGGTAACTTTTCCGGTATTAGAAACGTCGTAGTTACCTTTGGGGCGACCTTAAAACTCTAATAACTGGTAGGTGGCTAACGATGGTAGCGGCGAATATTTTATGCTACTGAAATGCGGCTTCAAAGTTGCAACCACTTTGAGGTAGCTTTAATAGTTGCCGCGACGTTCCGGACACCTTCACTAGACTTTTAAAGTTATCGATTTTGTAAGTAACATTTATTAGTGTTAATAACGTTTTTACTGTCTGTAGAATTGAACGTCACTATGGACAGTTAACGCAGTACGTGTCACTCTTAAATTCACCATGAAGTTACCTTCACCATCTAGTTTCCAATATTGATAACATTTTATGCTGTGCATTGTTGTGTAGTGTATTGTGCGACATTTAAAAATTGACCTGTTTACAAAGACAAGGTTGGTTACAATAAAGAAAGAATTTTTCGACATTTTACGACTTTTTTATAAAAAACTGAATCTCTAAAAGACAAAATATCTTTAACAGCACTGTCAAACACCGTTTTAGTACTACTTTGAAGCCATGACTTGTTATTCTATATTTTATAAAACACATAAATAATATATACGGCACCGAGCGGTCGTTTGAAGAAAATGCGGCGTTCAAAATTGAAGAGGTTAAAGTTTCATGTGGAACCATAAAGTGGTAACGAAAACTTTGAACAAGCAGTTTGTGGTAGGCCCAACTCGGTCGAGACTTTAAAGCGGCACTATAGCTCCCCTTCGTCCTTCGAAGTAAATATAACTTTATAGTAATATATTTGATTTTCTCGTCGCACTATCGTCAAATGCCAATTACTTTCAAGTAATATTTATTAGTTAAAATTACGCCAAAGTTAGTTGTTTCGAAGTATGCTATTTTATTGGGAACAACGACGCCATTATTGAGAAACATTAATTTGTCATTGTTTCTGCATTAAATATAATAAATTAATACATAGTCACTGGGGTTAGATCTCTACAAACCCTAAAAAAATTGTTCTGCATCAAGAATCTTATATTCTCGCATGATTTTAAATATTTTAAAACCAGTTTTAAATGGCGCGTGTTCTAATGCGGACATGTCATCATTATTTTTGGCAGAACACATAGATTCGTTTTAATTTTATCAGAAAAGCCATCCAGAAAGGGTACACGTTTTGCCCTCTGATATTATTTTTATAAAATTCGATTTAGTTTCTGTGCCAGGGAAATGGGCAAAGGATCATGAAGGAATGAAGAATATGTATAACAAGATCATTTGACAGATAATGAAAGCAACACTAATTTAAAAGAGTAGACGTTTTGTAAAGGTCGGGGCTACCAAGCCGCAACGTGATCACAACGTCATTGGAACGTCCCCTAAACGTTGCGGTTACCAACAATTATTTCCTATTTTTGTCGCGTACACATAATAGGAAAGTTCTTATTACGTGCAGGTGACTAGTGATTAGTAACAAATCACTTCAACGTCGCCGTTACGTTCCAGGTACTAATTGTGTAAGCCTGTTACCTATAGATTAACATTTTCTAATACCAAAAATAAGCCTTAAGCATAGTTCTGTATTCTTTGGATTCTTTTAATGCCAATACTATCATCACATAGCCCATAAACTGCATCACAGAAATTAAACTGAGACAAAGCTAATGATGCACAAAACGATTCTTTATTATTTCGGTTTAACAAAGTTGTTTGATTATATAACAGTTTTAGATTAAGCAAAGTTTCCTAATTGCTTTGGAAATAAGTTCCCTAAACCTTAATTTAGAATCAGTCAGTCCCAGATTTTTACCCGTTTCAGAGTTTTAAATATCATTAACTTTGACATATATTCAATTATTTAAATTTCCTCTGATTTTATCTTTACTGAAAAGCAGAACTACAGTTTTATTTGCGCTAATCTTTAAATTGTAACATTTTGAACTAAATGGAGTATTCACGTCATTTGAAAAAAAAAACTGTAGCGTAACTGCTTAGTACAAGCACATATTTCGAGCTACGATTTTGACGAATTTTTCGAATCGGTCGCGTCGCCGTTCTGATATTTTCCACCTTGGTCGCGGCGAGCGCGCTTCTTTTCTTTGAAATTCGCTGGCAAGTTTGTGTGCACATTTGTCGTGGTTCTCTCATAGCTAAAATGCCGTCTGGTCAGCCCGATTTCGACAGTTAGGAATAAGTTACTCGTGTTCGTTTAAGCCTGCTTTATTATTTTTACCGAATTGGTTTAGCGTTTCAGGATTTGTCTAGCTGTTTTTACAGGCCACGTTCCCGTAGCAAAATATTTCGATCTAGCCATGAATGTTTTCGTCTCGTGTTGTGACCGTACTGTTCATTTTTCCTAGTGTGATTACCATTTTGGATGTATGAGTTTTCGAGCTGATAAGGCGTCCTTGAGCCAGAGCCCTGCGGTGGGCTTTCTGCTGTCGCCAAGAGCTAAGATTATACTCAAGAAGCAAGTTTGGCCGTTTATTCACTGTTAACTCTCAAATTGTGGGGCGGAATGCTACCATAACTAGGGCTGCATCCTTCAGATTTCCCGTGCAGTTTAAATTGGGTCATTTCATTGAGATGAACTGCTGTGCCGACTTTCCAGCGCAGCGATAGGATCTTTTTAGGATTGCTCAGATTCCACCTTGTTATTGTGCGATCATCTTGGACTTGGTTCCTGTTACGTTGCATCTTGTATGTTCTTATTGTGACAGCCCCTCTGATGAGTTTCCCCTAAAGCTTAATCAAATTTTAACTTGCTATAGTAGTGTCATTCACTGCTACACTTTAATAATCTATGTAGGTTTTTCATTTAACATAATTATTATTATATTTATCTAGGGTTGAAGTGTGTGCACAGGGTGTGTCAGCTTCTGTCTATTGAAGACATTCGTTTGTGGTGAAGGTCCACACCCTATTCGAGGTCACCCTGTCTAGCAGAACACAGCCGATGTAGAGGTGTAAACCGGGGCGCTAAAAGGTCGCGGCTCCACTATAAGAATCGGGTCGGTTGCCCTATAACCAGCATATCAAGAGCTGGAATGAAATTAAAGGCATAGCGCAGAGCAGAGTCCGATGACGGAACCTTGTTGATGCCCTATCCCCCTCCCAATTAGGAGTATAGACTAACAAACTACAAATTTGTTGTTTTCTTTAAGCCAATCAAGAATTGAAGATGGTCGCTCGAGGTCATATTGACTATTTTTAAATTGAAAAGAAGGGCCATGTGAGCATTTGAAATGCTGAGTAGAATAATACGTACCTATAATTTTAGATAATTTTAATGATTCTTAATAAAATGACTCCTGTTTTAGTACTATTGATCTTTAATACTAAAGCAGACTCTAATTTCATATTTGCAAAAATAACGGGTGTTGTTTTAGAGGGGGAGAACTTTAAATTGAAATAAAACACAGAAAAATGTTTTTAATATCCATTAAATTGGCTTTATTTGAAAGATAATTTTATGGCATTTATTTTTGAATATGATTTCGGGCATGTGACTGCCGCAGCTGGCGTGTACATGACGTAATCTGGAGGTCCAATTTTTAACACTCTTCGCAGTAAATCAGGCTGTATTTCGGCAATAACGCTTCGAATGTTGGTTTCCAAGTGCTCAATTGTTTCCGCTTTATCGACGTAGACATGCGACTTTACATATCCTCAAAGAAAATAAACTAACGGCGTCAAATCGCACGAAAGATGTGGCCAGTTAACAGATCCACAAAATGGATCCAGGAAATGGATCTGTTAACAGGCCACCTCTTTCGTGCGATTTGACGCCGTTAGTTTATTTTCTTTGAGGATATGTAAAGTCGCATGTCCGATTTTCAATTCGTTAATTATATTTCCTAGCCGAATGATTGCATTGCATCCGGATTTTTTCATTGTTACTAATCACTTATTTTGTGACGCATTACTTTTAATTGAGTTGATACTATAGTTTATTGGCTGCTATTAAGCAGCAGACTCTGCCTGTATTATTTTGCTATTTGACCATTCTAGGTTTGCCAGCTAATTTGTAAATAATCTACTTAACTCTTGCTGTCAACGAGCTGGTGAAGAAGTTTTAATATGATTTAATGTGCTGTTGAATTGTAATAAGTTATATCTTTAGTGTTATGATTTGGGTAATTTCAAATTTAGTCTTTGTTAACTATGCAATTACTTATTCTGGGCCTATTTGATCCTCCAGCTTTATGCATGCTGGATAATTGTGATTTTGTTGATGAATATTAAATTCTATTAACTGTTGCTGGTTTATATATTTTTGTGCTATACTACGATTCCTCATGAATCTGTTAAGTGTTCTTTTTAAGATTTAGGTTGAAGTAAGAAGCTTACAAGATAGGTGGTGATATAATAGTAGCAAGATTGGTTTTTGGCTGTGTTTAACGATTGGCGCCCATTTTGTGTTAATTTATGAGTTTGTATTTAACCTTAAGGACAGGTACTTGGTCCTTATCCACACCATAATTTTGTGCCGAGAGTTAGGGCTACCTAGGGCTGTGCTGACCCTTCGTTTAAGGGCGGTACAGTAGTATTGATACCAGGCTTACAGAAAATTGCCACCAATATTTCTCAAGTGGGCAGTGAATTACCAAAGAGTGCATGGCAGTTTATACATAGTAAGGTTGTAACAAATTGTTAGCAAACATATTACATATTCGTCGTTCATATTTAAGAATTTCCTAGTAAAATTTAAATATTCTTTGTGACTGGAGGTCAAAATATAGTATTAAGTACCTACATTATCCTCTATTAATATTAGTACTAGGTATATTTCCTATCCATTTGAGTAATACTTATGGAAAGCTTAATTTGGAAACACTACTTTTTGAGAAATAAACATTGCTTTTGCTTTAAAATCATAATGCCAATATTATAAACTAATATCAAGGTTCCAGCATATCCTTTAAGAAGCTTGTAGTCAATTGTAACCAAATCTGCAGCCTATTATCGAGTCTTCAGCATTCGTTTAGCCAAACTGCAGTAATCTTTTCTGCAAATTTATAAGACAATTTAGGCAATTTTCAGTAACCTTTCATGAAATCTTGCAATAAACCTTTAGGAAATTTGCAGTAAATTTTCAATATTTTTAGAAAAATTGCAGGACAGTTTTGAGAAGCTGCAGATTGTTCCTTGTTAGTTAATTTTTGATAAATCTGCAGTAAAATTTTCGGCAGTGAATTATCATCGCGCTTGCAGTAAGCCTACAGCAAGTTGT
>CALNHX010013282.1:0-18555 GCA_940337035.1 Agriotes lineatus
CATTTTAATAAGACCATCATCATAGTTTATCCAGTAAACTGTTAAGTATTTTTTTACTCAAAGAAAGTATTAGTTGGAGATACTGTTTCCTCGTGTATGTTTTGTGGTACTTCTCAATTTTTTTCTTAACAATACCAAATTTCGATCGCACGGCATATAAGCATTCCTTCGTCGCCGATTGGCAGTAGCCGATTCGTCGTCGCCGATTCGCCGTAAAAAGATTCGCCGCTAGCACATTTGCCATCAGTAGATAACGTTTTAAATGAATAAAAATACGTACTACTCTCAATTCAGTGTAAATGAAATACAAAACAATGTTATCACCAATGCGTTTGTTAGAGTTATTTTCTCTGTTAGAGATCTTTTTACAGTGGTCCAACTGTAATTACGTTGGTTTAGAAAAATAACATTACTTAATAACAAGTCGAACACAATAAATTCCAGAAATTAGAAAGAGTTTAAATAATAAAAACTCAGAGCAGAGGTAAACTGTGGTCATTATCTCTTTATTACTGAAGCAATTTCAAAAATACAGCTTTTCGCGATGGCGTATTGGACCTACAGCGAATCGGGTAGACGGCGCTTTTGACCTACAGAGAATCGGCGACGCCGAATTGTCCCATCTCCTGGTATTCCTCTATGGACCGACAAAATTTGCCTCCCATAATGCATTGCGCTATAAAACTCAAAAGTGATGATTGTGAACTTATGGGGTTTGTTTAATGGCAGATTCAAATATACTGTTATTAATTTCTGATTCAGATCTTTCATTATTTTTAATTATGACTCCCAGATATGTACGTATCTATATTCATGTTTCTGTATTTCCCCATCTTCTTCCAAAATTGGGTAGGTGGTTGTCCGCATATACTTATATATTTAATGTTTTGTACGTTTAGTTTCAAACCCCCAGCTTATTGTAAATCCTATTGTGCTAACATTGCCTGATCATCAGGAAATTGTGTGCATACGGTTTCATCACCATGTGATATGTCCATCCCTTCGCTTTTCCTTTTCCACGTTGTCAGTGTTTAATTTATATAAATCTTAAAAGTGGTCTCGTAGAAATAAAACAACCTTCTCTTAATCTATTCGTCACTTAGTATTGATGTTTAACTAGAGTACAGGCATATTTTAAATTTTATATTTATGATGGTGCTGTAATGAGTTTATAAAGAAAGTAACCTACATTATAATATGACATTTGTAAATAGGGTAGGTATACGTTGGGTCCGTTTAAACCAAAAATATTATTTTAAAACAACATTCCATGTCTAACCTATTTGATATCATGTATTTTTTATACAAAAAATGCTACCTCGACTTATCCTGTGCATTCGATTCATGACCTACTAACCGCAATTTTAATCAATCCTTGGTCGATGTATGAGTAGTTATCACACTTTTTCAGGGATTATTTGTGGTTTCCTTATCAAAAAAATTACCTTTTATTGGTTTATAAATGCTGTCAGTGTAATCATTTTGAAATAAAAATCCATGTCTAATCCATAACAAAATATTTATTACTCTTATATAATAAAGTTCTATTACTTTCAATGAGCTCTTGAATGCGACAAAAATAAAATTATCTTATTACCAGTGATATTTAATTGTAGTCAAACAATAAAACGTGATGTGTGACATGAACTCAGATTCTTATAGATTTATGGTATGCTCAATGTTTCCTTTTTACAATAAAAAGTGAATCTATATGATTGCAGATTATATGCTCCATCAGATTACCATTGTCAACAATAAACGAAGACAACGTTTATTAATCGCCCTTCTAATAATTACTTATGTTTTGGACCCCGTGCCGTGTTGCATTCAATTAAATTTATCAATAAAATTTTATGCACATTAAAAGTTTTTGTAATTTAACTTAAAATGTCGATTCTAAGTTTCTTTATAATATCCAAGGTCTAACTTCAAGATGGAAAGTATGGAATCAAATCACCGGAATTAATATAAAAGATTAAGGAAGCACAAACTAAATTTCGTTTTTCTATTGCGGTGGGCATTTACGCAAGTCATATGACGCCATTTATCCTAATTTCAACGACCCTTGGGTTGAACAGTAGAATTAATTGGTTTGAAATTATTATCTAAATTATCCTTAGTCATAAAGTCAGTATTATATCTAATTAATTATTATACCTAACATCGCAATATATTATCGAAAAGTATATACAACTTTTGCAATTCAGAGCCAATTGAACGTAAAATTCATTTTATCTACGACAGTATATGTAAAATTGGCAGTTTTAAGTTTGTAAAACGACTGTTTATTAACATGTTTTCATTAGTTTACATCGTCAGTAGCAACGTGTTTAAAATTTTTAAACACGCAAAATTACGACCGGTTGCTATAGTAATCGTAATTTACATTTACTTTTGTTTATATTTACCGTGTTTTCTAGATTCTATCGTAGATAAATTATTGTACGATACACATGCGTAAAGCATCTTTAGTTAACTCGCGGGGCTTAAACGCTCGCTCACTGGCGTTTTAACTCTGCCCCACTCGTGACTAAAGACTAACTTTACGCACTTATATCGTAAATTACTATTTCACCCTCTCACAAAAAAAACAGATTTGTATATTTCGCATGTGGACTAAAGTTAGCATCAGTGAAACAATTTACCAACTTTTATACGCTAATAAAAGATTATAAACGGAATCGAATATCTCTTTTTTCAGTTTTCGTGTAATTGTATAATTCGATCAAAAACAGATGCATCTCTACTTTTAGGAATTTATTGCTAGATCTATCTAACTGCTTTATTTAAAGCCTTTCTTAGAGCAAAGACGACAAAGAATCATTATTTGTAAGATTGTTAATTTTATTCATGGTCTCATGGAGAATGCGTAACGCACTCCAACAACTGCTTAATAAATAAAAAGTATAACAATTACTAAATCAAGTAATAATTAATACAATAACAGTATTGGCTAAATTTTCTGGCGTAAAGTCTTTTTCGTTCTCGGACAATAATATTCTTTCTTGCTCGCTGACGTTATTTTTGTTATTATTTATAAACATGTATTTAATTAACTATAGTTACAAAGGTACTATTCAGCTAAAATCTCTGTAAGGATTGCCTTGTTTTAATTGGCAACAATTTTATATAATCTGGATTTACCATTTTTATTAAAATCTCGAGCGTACATAAAGTTTTGTATGGAGCTCAGCCTCAATCAGCCTATTTTACGACCTTGATACATAAATTACTATTTTGGACAACACTTTTTACAATATTAGTTCATTTCATGGGTACTGTTAGAAAACGTTCATTTTTCAGTAATTTTTCACAATTATTACTTCTGCATTAATTACGTCGTGTGATTAAGAATAGGAAAAATTATGCAAATGTATCATGAATAATACGTACAAAAATTCACACAGAAAGTGCTCGCTTATATTAAAAACTCAAACCTAAATATATTCACCATGTTTCCAAAAAAGTTCTCATTTGACCAGTAAGAAAGTGTGTGAATATAATCAATTTGTTTATTATACTATTCCTTCCAATAAATCTAACGTTGATAGGTCCACTGTAAGTGGTATAGCAAAACTGCAGAATCCGGGTCCAATTTCTGTTCCTTTAACTTGCTTCGCATTACAATTTTACTTATGATAACTAGAGAAACGCGGTTACTAATAATTAATATTAACAATAGCAGGGGAATTGATTCAGATTCTGCAGTTTTGCCAATAGTTTTGTTACAACTTTTAAATTTGTGAAATACAAATAGATTATACTGGAAAAAGAAAATAAGGACACATGCAAAAATCCTTTTTTCTGTAATGTTAAATTTAATATTCGAAACCAAAAAAAATTCTCCAAGCCGCAAACCTGTAAATTTGTAACTGGTTTTTGTATGCATTTGGTAATCCAATGTAGTCGCGAGCTTTTCTGAAATTGATATCATCAGTGCTTTATAAATATCGACAGAGCCGAGAGGGATATGTAACTTTCAATGTTAATTTATTTAAATATCAATTGTGACCAAATCAATCTGCTTTTTTAACAAAAATATTGACTTTATAGAGTTTAAATATATTTTCTCTCGATCACCATTGTGAATTATATTTTAATAAAAATAATTTGTTATATCAATTCACTTATTATTAAAAATACTTTAAATTGCTAATCATTAATCCTTTCAATACAATTGAAATAAATTTGTTTTACAGATGAAACTTTGGCTACTCTTGACCTTTTGCGCTTTTCTCGTAGTCCATGGCGAATCCGAAAGTAAGGACTGCAAGAATGAGTGCAACGAAACCGAGTACCATGCTTACGTTGACTGTATTCGTAAGCGGATGAAACGCTCCACAGACTGCAGCAGCTTTGCGCCATGTGACAACTGCGAAGAGGGCTGTCAAGAGTGCGATTGCGATTATTGCGCCGTCAACACCTGTCAACAAAGTTGTAACAACTGCTGCCCAAATAATCCACCTTGTACTACAAATCGATGCTGCCATAAAACATGTCACGCCCGCTGCAAATCCTCCACGTGTAGAAGTGAATGCCGAAGAACTTGTTCAGACAAGATCTCCGGTGGAGGAGTTAACATTACTACAGGAGAAAAGGCGCGCCACAACATAACCACCGTGATTAATCTTCGAAATGTCATTAATAACACCAACGTTATTGATATTCCAGTACAAGTCAACAACACGAACGTTAACGACATCACCTTGAGCGGCTCTGATGTATCTTCCATGACCGGAGGTCAAGTTGGCGGACAGACATGTTGCTACGTTGTTAGTCCAAGGCAATGTGTACCAACAGAGAAATACCCCTATGTTCGATGTTTCCATTACCGACGAAAGGTGTGTGGACAATTTTGCAGAGCCCCAATTGTTCACGAGCAACCTCACGAAATATGCGACCAAACGGCTACTGGTACCAACTGCCACCAACAAATAGTTTACATTCCTCAACCTCAACCAAGATGCGCATATCAATCGAATTGGCCATATGTCTCTTGTGGCATTCCTCAGCAACAATTTTGTGGGGGTTGCTACGCGCACTACAACTCACCATACCCACAAATGCCTCCACCAGGCTGTGCTCAAGGTTGCTATGATGATGGCTATGGTGCCGGACCCTATTACCGCCAAGGGCCTTTCTACCGACCAGGTTATTCCCACGCGCCCTCTTGTTATCAAATAGGTTCGTGCGATATGTATGGAGGGTACGGCGGCTTTCTTGGAGCAGGATATGGTGGTGCATATGGAGGAGGATACGGTGGATATGGTGGATATGGTGGATATGGTGGATACGGTGGATATGGTTATCCTACAGCTGGTTATAATGGCTACGGTGGATTTCCGGGCGTAGGTTATCCTCCAAGTACTTACGAAAGTTCCATACATTTTGAAACAGATCTGAGCAATGTTTCTATGACTGCGAACAAGGAAACGAATCAAACTTCCGATAGAGGAGACAAAATCGATGAGCTTCCAGCGCCTAGTTATTACCCTTTACCATTGATACCACAATATAATGCTGTTGGTTATCCTTTTCCGTCACCGGGTCCTCCTTATAAACTACCCCCAGAGGTGGACATACAGGCAACTATTACACATCCTGAGAAAGAGAGTAGATATGCACAGATTTCTATAGAAAAGCAAAATAAGCGAGAAAGTAAAGAGATAACCCAAGAAGAAAAAGAAGAAAAAGAAGAAGAAGAAATTAAAACTAAAAAAATCAAGGTCGATGAATAAAAGTCTTGTGTTCACTAGTTTATAATGTAATCGTTCTTAACCAGTCGATACCTGGAGGTTAGCAGAGCGAACATTTAGTATGCCATAAATACATATTTTTTAATTACTTTATACTTTTTCAAAATATTGAAATAAATATAAATTTACTTCCATGTCTTAAATTATTTCTTCATATGTACCTACTATCATACGAAACAGAGTTAAAAATTATATTAAGAATTTTGAAAAAAGTATAACTTTAAAATTATTTCTGATATTAAAATGTTACTTTACGCTCTTCTCTTCATAATCAAATATAAACAGATAAACAATACCAAAAATATTATATTATATTTGCCCCATATAATGATAAAATAATAGCAATATTGTTTGATACATATGTAAATATTCATTTTGTTATTGCCTGGTGTAATGAGTTGATCTGTACTACTATAAACATAAAAAAATGAAAAGCTACAGTGATAAATCAAATCAATCAAGTAGATGGATCGTTGTCAAATTAATATATTCACTCCAGGGGACACAATATTTTTATCGCCGTTGTAGTTACTGGAGTTTGAACCCAGATTTACTAGTCTAGAACCAGAAGCTCGTGCCTCTTAACCACGTGCACTGCTTGGATAGATGGATAGAGAGAATGAAAGGAATATGAAATAATGATTATATCTATAACGCATTAGTTAATGTATTTCATTAAGGCGAAATACAATAAATGCTTAATATATGTCCCAGTTCCGGTTGGCACTTGAAATGTTAATCTGTGAATTTTATTTTACACAAACCTTTCTTTTTATTCCATGCTTTAACGGTATCCTATTATGTTACATTTTCTGCAATGTTTATTTAGCTGATTTAGTCAAAATTTAATTCTGTGTTATGTAAGTGGTTATACAATCTTGCAGGCTGTATTTATGAAGTGCACTTGCATATATAGGACATATATTTTCAAATGTTGGCATTGTTGTAATTAAATGTTGCTCTTATCGATACACATAAACAGCCATTACTTTACTTAAAAAATAAAACTAAAAAAATCGTGTAGCTTTGGTTGCCTACGTTCAAAAAATTCTAAAGCGAATTCAGCGATTTTCTTGTAGTATTATAAAACAGAATAAAAAACACACATTTGAATAAACCAATCTGTTGTTTTAGTATCTTTCTTAAAAATCGAACTTGAAATTTATTCAAACAAATAATTATTACTTTACATTCCATATATTCCACCTTCGACATTTTCTATACTCTGCAATTGCATACATCTTATAATAATACTTGAAACAAAATTTTCAATTACTAATAGTATAGAATAAGTTATATAGAGTTATATATTATAAAATGACCGCATGAGAATTGCGATGCACCAATCTAGTACAATGGCAATAGTTATTCTTCTGCACGTGTAGGTAGTAAATCTATTGATAAACAGATAAGAAATGCTAGTTTACTTAGACTAAATGGGGCAAATAAATTTAAGTATTTATCAATCCAGATATCAATTGCCCAAAAATATATTATTTAAACTGTGGGAACCACTTCTTCGATGAAATCGAAAACCTACTGAATTTAAAAACGTCTTATTGAGTAAAGGTTTTAATTTAACCAACTTCGGTAATTTGTACATTTCAAGTTTTTTCATCAGTGTATCACACAAGGTTCAACTCGAAAGCACAAGTGGCTATAGTAGAGTAAATTAAACTTTTTATTATATAAAAATATAAAATTTTATTTTGAATTAGAAAGTGTCTAAATAGGAATTACGAATAGAATCAGATACCAAATGTGATAGATGGAAAATCTATAAAAAATATGAAACGTGTACCTGAAAACTGCAACGAAGAAATTTTAGACAAAAGTAGAGATCCATCTTTATTTACAGTTTTTATATGACGAGCAGCAACTAAATTTGCAGCGTGATTATTGTACAGCTAGCGATTGTCCTTCGAAATGATCTACTTCTAATCTTCATGCATTGTCATTTCAATTTGTGTACATTTCAAGGAAGGACCTGTCTTTTCTAAATTGGAGCAATATCAGAATTTAATAGCACGTTTTAATACTTAATAAAAATGTACAATAAGAATAATTTTACAGAAGCTAAATAACTACATAAACCTTAACGAAAAACAGTTTGCCCTTAGGACAAATAGGTCAACAACAGATGCAATATTTAATCTCAGACAGATATGGAAGAAATCTATCAAAAATTATAAACTCGCCTTTCTCTACTTTGTTGACCTATGCAAAACATTGGTAGAATTACATTAAACGATGTACTGACAATACTAGAAGAAAAAGGGGTTCTAAAGGCAATTATACACACACTAAAAACATATACTCCATCCGCATTTTATTTAGAGTAGAGTTAGCCATGATTTTTGGCTTGCAAGGTTGGCAATACATTTTCATTTTGTTCCACAGCTTGTTATAACTTCAAAAAATACAACCGTCATAGTAGTAAATGAAACAGTGTTGTCAAATGTACTGCTGGTTTTATTAAAATGCGTAGCTTGTGATCAAGTGAATTGCTGCTTTCTAGTCATTAAATTAATTCAGAAATGCTAAAAATTATCGGCGAAGAAGCAAAATTACATATTAAAAGATCGGATGATACTTTTCGAAGAAACAGTGCAAATTTAGCAGTTAACGATGTAATAAAGTAGGTGGCTTTAATATTTGAGGTAATTTTTTTAAATTTAGGCAAAGCAAAATGATGTTAGTTGCATATAATTTTAGATTTCTGAAGCTACAGTGTGGGCTATTTCAATATTGACTTCGAAAACGTTTTACATTGAAGTACTTAATGTACACCAAACCCATAATTTACTGCTAATATGTTCCTTTTAATGATGATTCAATCTTAAACCAGAAAAATGAAAATAAAAATGTACATATATTCTGACATGAGTTGTAACCTAAAAATAATAGAAATTAAATATGACAGTCACAATTAAAGAGCTAAAATTGGGAAATTTTCATGGCCAACCCTACTCTAAATAAAGTGCGAATGGAGTATATATATATATTGTTATGATACAAGCTTAAATGTGTATTGGAATCAAATTTATTTTTATTGAAAGATAAATGGTTTTGATTGTTATAAAGTTAAAAAAAATATTTATGTTAAGAGTTATTAGTTATTACTGTTGGTTTGTGTTGAAAGGAAAACTTATAAATAATAAAATAAAAAAGGTGATTTATTTTATTATTTACAATTTGAGGAAATTATGTTATGATACAAGCTTAAATGTGTATTGGAATTGGGAAATTACACTGGATTGGAAATGGCTTGAATTTATTCAGGAATAAGGCAGATATTTGTTTGGAACATAGCTATTTGAAAAGAACAGGTTAATTTGAAAATAATATAAACTGAATAAAATACAGTTTGAAAATGAATGACAAATGCTAATTTTGAAATAATATAAAATGTTAGTAGGTTTAACCCAAATAATTAAGATTAGAAGGCATATAAATAGGGAAAATGAGGTAGTTAAGAAATGTGTTTCAATTATTACCAAATAACAAACTTGAAAAATGTAGAAAACGAATTTTGGTCTAACTAAAAATATGGAATATAACCCTGTTTTATTAATATAATATTTGAATAAGAAAATAGGGTAAAAAGACAAAATCTGTCAGGTCATTTTGTATTTTAATTAGCCACCTAGGCTTTAGGGCAGCGTGCCCGTATGTTAAACCCTTTTAGTTACTTATTTGGCTTCATCGCATTCCATAATAATGATTTTGCACATATTTGGCCTCAAGCGCAGTATTTCTCGTCATCTGGGGCACCCCTTTGTTGGCACTTTGACAGCCGCGTGTTAACGCTCGCAAGATTTCCGAACCTTCTAGAAATCAAGCTGTTGGTGTGACTGCGAGGCCTCGCGCTTTCTTTGTCACCGGAAATTATTTGTTTTACTGGGCGCATCGCCATTGGCTGTCGAGAGTCACGTGGTAACGCCGTTTTGGCTCACGCCACTTCGGGCGTCCTAACGTTTCTTGCTGGGGATTTCAGCCGAGAGCCTTCGATCTAAGAGGTCGGATAGTGTGTGTGTTCGTGCGGCGCTCCCGCCCTTGGCGGGGGCGTCAGCCTTTTCCCGTCTCGTGCTGCTTCAGCAAGTGGTTGATAAACTGTTTAGCCTTAAGCGAGAGTCGGAGTTCAACTCAGGCCATTGAACAAGGGAGGTGTGTGTCGTTTAGCGGCGATCTTATTACGCCAAGGTGTAGGTGTGATGGAATTCCATGCCCGGTTCTACGTCGTCACGTAAGGGAGTGTTCCCTTTAGCTCGTTGTGCGAGGATTCCGTTGAGGTAGGACATGATTGGGTTAGCTGTTCCGTCGTAGCGGCGTTTGTTGAAGCGCCAGCCTTTGTCGCCATTTTGGGCGCATCCAGACCATTCACACGTCGGCCGTTTTAGCGGCAAATTAATTGCCACAGGCAACCTGTTTCCCGCCAGCTGGACCGCATGCCGATCTCTTGGGCCGTCACCAATAAAACTAAGGTATTTGTAACCATTGAATCATACTAACTTCTTGTGCGCGAGCTTTGCGCTTAACCATGTAAATAATTGCTGAACTCTTGGCATACGTGCTGTAAGGCGGCATCGCCAGTTTGGTCGCAGTAAAATTGCATGTGCGCGAACTTGATGTGAAATCATGTGCACCGTTAAAAATGTACCCTTCGCATCTTAAATTGTTGTCGCGAAGTGGCGTCGCTCGTTTTTAATCTAATCACTTCCCTCACTTGGGCTTTGCTGTGTTTGCCCAAATTATCATGTGAGCCAGATCACTTCTTATTAGGGCGGTGCCATATTCGCCAAGTTTTGTGCGAGACCTTTCGTATGTTAGCAACGGCGTCGTGTTCGGCTCGTTGAGTGTTACACGAAGTTATCGATTGCTTGGGCGGCGTAGCACCAGCTGTGTCATATTCTAAATTCGCCTGCGGGCGTTAGGCTATGTGAGCCCCCCTTTTTGGCCAAATATATCTCAGTAACGCGGCCCCTTTTTGCCTTGCGAATTGGGTTTCTAACTAATTCGCCGCATCTCTTTGCGGCGCCGGATTCTGCCGACAGCTACGCTGTTCGCGTCGCCCATGCTGTTGCATAGCTCGATTTTTATGAACAAACGTTCCCTTTGTGGGACTCATATGTCAAACTGCTCTTGATTTTGTACAGTTATGGGTGTTGTTTAGTAGCAGTAGTGCGCCCATCAGCTGATGCTTATTTATAAGAATTAACGCAATGTTTGCGGCACGCTTTGCTGCCCCAATGTAAGAATTGAATAATAGACGCTTATCTAATTAAGAGACGCTTTATTCTTGGTCGATTTGTGCATGTTCTGTTTCAGCGTGCGCCCATCATTGAGAAGATAAATATACGGTGGGGCCAGTGAGATCAGAGCGTGCAGGTAAGCTTGGTGGTGACATTGCCGTGGCTGAAAGAGCCCCACTTCATGATCTAAATATTTTTGCCATCACGAAATTGTTGTGTGAGTTTATAATTCACGAGTACCCCTATCGACGGAGTGTCTTGAATACTTCGCCCCCCGTCTAACCGCCCAGGCCCGGTTATTCGGGTTAAGACAGGCTTGGTGGCGCCCTCTTTATTTTACCGTTATTTACCGACCCTCTGGCCGTTACCCTTAGATAATCTCGTTAAGAACCCACCCAACTCCACTGAAAGTCTAGCCGGCCTCTCTTGTTGCGGCTGGGTAGCGGCCTAGGAGAACTTTCGTCCCGATTTTGTCCATTACGGCACGCGCCGGTCGTTTCGTTTATGTATGAGCCGGTGCGGTGTCGTAAAGTCAGTTCAAGACCGTAACAAATCTACGAGATGAAATAAAATGTAATTTAAAATAAATAACCATAAGAAGAGACGAATTTAATTAATGAAGATTATTGGAATATGGTAGACAAGACTAATGGATAGAAAAATTATTATATATAAGTGAATTATTAATGAAACAAACTGGGTCAGTTTTATTTTGGAGATTACATTTGACATGTAACATAAATCAAATGGTATTACGTCAAGTTATTTGTTGTTGAGTGGAGCTTCCAAAAGGGTGTCTTCGGAGGTGCATTCCAGGAGATAGTGATTAATATTAAAACTTGAAGGTTCAATTTTTAGTTAAAGTGCTGTAACCAGGATTCAGTACAATATATGGGACTGATTAATTATATATCTGCCTCTAATTTACCTGTTTTCGATAGACAATTAAAAGCTATGTTACTTGTTGTATAACTTATTGTGACACGTGCCGTCAAATATTAAGTATATGGCACTTATTATTCCTGAGAAATAAATTGTTGAAGTTGACGAAAATCCTTTTTTTTTATTAACAGTGTAGAGTGGCGTGCTGTGAGCCGGATTTTAACCTTACAAGGTAAAAATCCAAAAGTCATTTACGACGAGATGCAAAAAGTGTACAAGGAGCATTGTTCTTCATACTTGACTACAGCATTTTGGTATGCAAAATTTAATGAATAGAGAAGGAACACACCTTAAAGATGATCCGCGGCCAGGAAGACAACAAACTGTCATTACCGACAAATCAGTGCCTGCAGTTCATTGAGTAATTGAAACAAATTGTCGTATTACCACATATCAGGTAGCCTATAAACTAGGAATTTCATGGAATATTCTTCGCCACCATCTCTTGATGCCCAAAGTTTGTGCTAAAACCTTAAAAAATAAATTTTTGTTTAATTTTGGGGTAATTTTGAAATAGAAAGAACGAAAGAAGTAATAACTTTCATATGTGAAAGTGAAACCCTTTACATTTGCCGAAAATAAGACTCAACCGATACAGGATAATGTCACAAAAGAGTAAAAACGTTTCAACAATAAGACCCCTCTGTTCAACAGAGGCGCGCGTCGCACCTATTTCTATAAGGTTTGATGGCGCAGTTGGAATTTCGATACAGTTACATCCGCTGCGGAGATGTGGTTACGATCGCTATGCAGGTGCGGCGGGTTCAAACCCCAGCGAGATAAATTTTTTTTTTAATTTGCAAATTGGTCTAATTCGGACTAGGGAAGTTCTGAGTAAAGCCTTTTACAGATTTTTTTATTTGTATTTTCTTATGTGTTAAATCTATTATTGTATTCTAGAATTATAACTGTTCTGAAAGCATTGTGAATTTAAATTTGTATTTGTGCCGCGATATATGCAACGTTCCAGCATGTAGCTGGTGAAGGAAGTTTTAACCAAACGAATTGCAAGAAGTATCGAGAGTGGCGCGCGGCCTTTGGGCTAACTGGATGTACGTTTCTGAGTGTACATGTAAGTACACCAATTGTGGTATATCCAAAGTACATTCAAAGTGTCCACTGGAAGACACTACTTTAATCCGCATCACAATGCGCCTTTGTCACAAGTTGTAACGACACTCAGACAACAGACAAGTTCGGGAGTTCCCAGCATCATGTCAGGAGCCAAGAGCGAGTAATGTAACCGAGATGTACCGTTTCCAAGGGCATGCAGCAACCGAGTTACAAGTAAAGCGTTTTCGGATCAGCGTGATAAGATTACGTTCAACTGCGAGCTTCTTCATGTTTTGATGTTTTTATTATTTTTTTATGGGTGTTGGATATATTCGTACCTATATGCGAGTGGATCCAATTCAATCTTGTGTTCCCTTTGTTTTGTTTAATTTTACTCGTGTTTTATATATTTTATTTGTGTTTTGAAGACAATAGGTTCATGTAAGCAGTTTAGCTTTTCTTTTGCTTTATTTAAAGTCAGCTTCAGCCGACAGCACTCTACAGGGAAACCAAATTCCTGTTTTGACAGACAATTATCTTTTATAAGTCCCTAACTGAGAAATTAAGAGAATTTCATGTTCACTGAGCTAGCTAACCGGATAAAAAGGGCATATAATTATTAAAATATTAAGGCGTCTTGTTCAAACTTGCAAAAGAGAAAGCAGAAGAAAAATAAAAATATTAGAATAGCATTATACTTAAAGTGGCGTTGAGAAACTAAACAATTTTAAAAATCAAATGAAAATAAGGGTAAAAATATGTTCACTTTCGTAATGATAGTGAAACAGGTAACGCAAATTACATCAATTTTCAACTAATAAGTGGGTATCGAACTTCAGCCCCTGCAAACTAGCCTACAAATGCTATTTCAATAATCGGCGTGGTATCCCGAAGTGAAGCAGGCGCTCGCTGCCTCGCCCACCGAGGACGCCTCCGATCGGTGAAATGCGGCTGCCTTAAATACATCGCATTTATTGTTGACCCTTGTTTTATTTTTTAGATCATTTATCTGGTACATGTTGGCTTTCATTTGCGTCAAACGTAAAGCCTGAGTTATGTGGATACTATTACTTTTATCTATTTCTCAGTTAAAGCAAAAATAAACAACATTTTATTTTGTAAAGGTGCTCACCCTTTATGTAAGTATGCCCTTTTTCGTCAAGGGTAATTTAATAGTTCTTGATTTAAAGCAAAAATAGGCAGAATTTTATTCTGTTAAAGTACTCACCGTGTATATATTTTTCCAATTTTTCTCGGTCTTACGCCAGGAAGGCTTGTAATCCGCATGCAAAATATCATCTTCCTCCAACAAATACTTTTTTAGCTACTTATATCGGCAACAAGCAGACAGGCCGAATTGAGAAAACCTATTTTCCGTCATGTAGGGACCGCGAAATGTGAAAATCTGCAGAAATTTCAGAAAGTGATTTTTTGCGATTACAATACTTTCTTCGATTTTTAGACGAGAGAAGTAAAAAACGAAGAGGAAGACTAATCCAAAAATGAGTCAAGTACGCACACACATGTAGTCTTCGTAATCTGTTGAACGAAGCTTTCAATATGGTATGGCCGTTGTCATATTTTGTTCTACAGGGGGTTCGGATAATAGGAAACCATACATTGATGGTGAGTTCTACGCATTAAAATAATAAAAAGACTTCATATGCAGTATTGTCCGAAAATCGTTATTGGCGTAGATACAGACCCTTAAAGTTTTTGCAATCGATGTATTTTATTTTATTCATAGAACACATATCAAATAACATACATCTAAATTTAACATAATAAAAAAACAACACACGGTTTGACGTTTTTTTTTAACTTTATGCTACTTTTATAAACATTCACAGCACATGTACGTATACATACGTATACAGGTGTGCGCCCGTAGCACCAACGATTTCCTTACCCACGCGAATGTCGCTAGTAAATCATGTATAGTTTGACAAGCATCTATTATACGCTGTTTCAACTCTTCTACATTCTCGAAAAGAGGTGCATAAACAATAGCTTTTAACCATCCCCACAAAAAAAGTCCAGAGCATTTAAATCCGTCGATCTTGGCGGCCATGGGACTGATTCAGCCCGTCGTATCCATCTTGCTGGGTAGCTTTCATTAAGGTACTGACGCACTGCATTACTAAAATGAGCAGGAGCTCCATCCTGTAATAAACACATGTTTCTTCTGACTTCCAACGGAACATCTTCAAGTAACTGTGGAAGATCGTTCTCTAAGAAAGGTAGATAAATCGGCCCTATTAATCTATTCGGAAAAAAATGAGGTCCTATTAGTTGCTCTCCGAGTATCCCAATCCATACGTTTACGGAAAATCTTTCTTAGTGGCCAATAATTTCGTGTGGGTTTTCTTCTGCCCACAAATGAGTGTTTCGAAAATTTATAAACCCGTCTCTGGTGAAACCTGCCTCATCTGTGTACAAAATGTGAGACAGAAATGCTGGATCAGTGGCGCGTTTTTGCAAAATCCACTCGCAGAATTCGAGTCGCCGTGGATAATCACCAACCTTTAATGCCTGAACCTTTTGAAGATGGTAAGGGTGTAACAGTTGTTCGTGAAGAACTTCCCAAACTGTCGAGTTAGACACTCCCTCCGTTAAAGCAATCCTTCTTGTACTAGTCTCAGGATTTGCTTCAACTAGATCTATAACTCTTTCTTCCATTTCTGCACTACGAGTTGTTCTTGGTCGTCCACGATTTAATCTAGAAGAAATGTACCCCCCTCTCGAAGGCGTCGATCTATGTTGCCAAACATATTTTTATTTGGAATTCGGCGATTAAAAAATGCTTCCCTATAAAAGACGTTGCGCTTCTCTTGCATTACAATTTGCTCGTCCATAAATTAGGTACATATCCGCCATCTCAGCAAAAGGATAATTAAAATTCATTGTTAACACAAAATCACACGTCAAGTTAAACAATAATAATTGCACAACAAACAAACAAAAATTACATTTTTGTTATCAAGGCTAATCAGATAATGACCCTAAAAAGAAAAGCCTTAAAACTTTAGATAGAATTTCTAACCAAACGGTTTGTTACGCATACTAAACAAGAGTAAATTAATTTTGAATTTTTTTATTCCCTACAAGATGCCGCATCTAGATCGGAGGTATGTCTTCAGATATAAAAGTTATGACTAAAAAGAAAATATGGTTTTAGGTTAACTGCCAGTTCAAAATACATGTTATCGATTATTTTTCTTTTTGTTTGTAAACATTGCAATAAAGAGCACGTACACCAAGTTTAAAGTATTTATCTATTCAGTTATAAAAAATAAATAAAAACTTAAACAAAAAAGTTAAACTTTAAGGGTCGGTATCTACACCAATAACGATTTTCGGACAATACTGCATATGAAGTTTTTTATTATTTTAATGCGTAGAACTCAACATCAATGTATGGTTTCCTATTATCCAAACACCCTGTATACGTGATACTCACGTGTGCCAAATATGAGTACTCTTAAGTATTCTTAATTAGTGCATTTATGCATTTAAATATATTTTCTCTTTTTGTTCTGTAAGGGGCTGTAAGTCAGCACAGATGCAACTTTGTAAAAATGTATGTGTTTGGCTTAATCTTTAATTTTGATTTGTATCATTTGAATACACCCTTTACAAATAGATGAATGTTACGCCTCCGCTTAATGGCTAGTACTGGCATGTATACAAATCGAAAAGCACGTACAAAGAAGAAGACTAATGTCTCCCATAAGCTTTTTAGTTATTTGCATTACCATTCCACACACACTGGAGTAAAAATGGTTTTGTCGTTCTCGAGATAACTTGTTTGCATCCAACCTGCGAGACATCCTCACTGAACTACATTTTGCTACGTTCCTTTAACGCCAAAGCGGTTGCTGTTTTCATAAAAGTTATGCAGTTTCATAAAACCTTTCATATAATGTTGGTTTGGTCGCCATCGATAAAGCGGTTGCGAAATAAATGGGAAATTCGTAAAAATGGTCGGACCTGAAAGTAATACTTCGGCAGATCGTGCAGAAGTAAAATATGTTAAGTATGTATGTTCTGTAGAATAGAACACTGCCGCTTCTAATAGCAAAGTTAATGGAAGTATCAAAGTACATCTACCTATTGATTCTCTGGTGATATAGCATCAATGTCATGAAAACATCGAATGAAGAACTTCGACACTATTTACAAGATGAGTTTGCTCCATATCCAATATCACTCTTTGCTAACGCGGGAATACACAAGATGACCAAATCATCTTTCTTTGGCAGCTTCATACCATCAACATACCGTAATTTTGAGAGTGTTATGTCGTCGATGGAGAATTTTCATTGTATGGTATTATGTAGCATACCCATGACTCGTTTAATTCTAATTATGCAGCATATTACGGCGAATAATATGGCTGGGATATTGTGTTGCAGTATTTATTAATTTATAATTGTTAACGCCTATAATTTGATTTGCGCGGCTCAGGCTTGTGTTGTATTTTTATAATTTAAATTTTATTTACGACTCTATCTCATGGGTTGGGTCTCTACATCCTGCCAATTTACTATTAGATTTTAGACTTTTACATAAATTGTTCTGCTTTTTATCGAATCCGTTTCTTTAGCCCTCTTTCACACGGACGGTTGCTTCGCGGTAGTTTGCCGGCGACAAATAAATAACATTATTTCATATGGAACACATGAGACGATCGGGGTCGAGCATTGCTAGCTGAACTGAACGGCTATAAACGCTGTGAAGATTCACGCCGAGGCAGTGCAACCAAGTTGTTCAAGTCTTGCACCTTCTTCCTGGCAACAAGGAAGACCGCAGGGTATCACTGGCAACGATCAGTGATATGCGATCCTAGCGATTGCATCCTTCTCGTGGTGGCCTCGTTGAGACTGAACCTCGCGGATCTAGACTGGGAAGTCGATAAACATCCCCAAGCCCAGCTGTCGTGTCGTGGCTAAGGGTCTGCACTTGGGATAACCATGCCGGCAAAGGCGAACCTCTGGTCACGTCATTGCCGTTATACCATACATGGATATCTCTGCTGTAGGCATGTATTACAGGGTATATCTGTTCTGGGGGTCTTGGCTTCACCGCCCGGACCAAGACGAGAAAACCTCAATAAAAATCCTAAATCTCACGGCGGGGGACCAGGCTCAAGAGATGCATGGCTGTCTAGACTCTAGAAGATCAGCCTTTCTGGTCCCAAAATCTCCTTTTCGATTGTGTTATGCGACCCGTGCAAAGCAGAACACCAGGCGCAGGGGCTTATAATATGCGTCATGAACGGAGCCTTCAGGATACTAGGCGCCCTCCAGAAGTATTTAGCCAAACCTCTTACAGTTGAATTAAATACTCACTTGTATGGATTTAACAACTGATTTTTTACAGGGTGAAGACGACACATTGATGGAGTCATCACCGCTTCCGATCACTGATGGTCAGACTTCGGTAATCGAGACAAAAATTGAACAGTGTGCCTCTACTGCAGAGCTGACTGTCCAGACTTCCAGTCAAGGACAATCTTCCGATCAGGGAAAGGCCGCAACCGGAGTGGACAT
>CALNHX010013283.1:0-18541 GCA_940337035.1 Agriotes lineatus
CGGTTACAAATGACAACTATTTGCTAAAAATAGGAAGCTGGTCTGCACCTGTAGTATTCTCGGGGTGAAAGTAAATTCAAACAACTTACACAAGAAAAGATAACTTGTTTATATACATTATATTGACTTTAAGACACATATAAAATCATAAAGAAAATAAAAGGAAATAGAACTGAACCCTAGAATAATTAATCACCATTAAACACAAATATGAAGTAAAAATGGACAACTTATGTGCGATATAAATTGAGGCTTCTCGCATGTGCATTTAAACAAACATATAGGTAACAATATTCACATAGCGCCCAAATAACTGTCTTTAAAAGCGCTGTCTGAAAACAGTCGTAGGTATATAAAGCTGACCCTGTACGCGATTGCGTGCATAAAAACCCGGCCCAATTTACACACATACGCGCCTTTCTTTAAGCGCAATTCTAACACAGCTACAGCAACTACTTATCGCTATAGAATGCAAACATTTCTTGCATATATTAAGTTACCTGGAAATCGAGCCATTAAAACTGCTGTGCACGCTCGAATTGGGCTTAGCTTGCATTGCGTCACCAAACCTTGAACGGCGTGACCTGTGGAATATAACCACGCCCGATGCGGGGAGAATTAGACTAATTGCAGCTTGTGCTGAGATGGCTGCTGACTTCGTGTACCCACAATAGACGTCACGAATATACGTCGCTGTCTCTCAATTTGCGTACTCACCCGGTACAGTATCAAAATCTCGTCTACTGAACACGCAAATACGGCTTGCTGCTCTCAAAACTTGTGCAACAAATCTTGCCACTGCAAAGCCTATTAAGCCACTTTCGTTCACCTGCATGTAGCTTGGGACAAATCCCGCTGGTTAATGAAGTGTTCCCCGCGAAAGATGTTTATATTGAAAATCTTAGCAAGCGCAGCTGACACTCAAATATTACAAAATAGATTTATACAAACGTTGTTCTTCAGATACAGCCACATGAAAAATCAGATTAAAAGGATAGACACTTGCATTTACAGCATTACCTTAGACAATTTGTGGCTAATATTTATGACCTTTTGACAAATTCGTTAAAAAAATCGAATTGTGACACAAAAAGGCTTAATTTCTTAAATAACGTTCAATTTAATCTACTTTAATGTTGACTGAAAGAAACTATTGTGAATATTTGACTATTAATCAAAATTTTATTTCAGGTGGCTCGTTCGTCAAGTCAGAGGCGATCAGCAAGGTTGGGTGCCTTGCCATATATTACAAAGCGTAGATGAACCAGTTCCGGGCACTGGATTACCTGGAGATGCTGCATTTAGACGACAGTTAGTGTATTTTCATATATTATACTACTAGACGATCGAAAATAATGGATTATATGAGACGCACTGCCTGAAACACCACGAGACGCGTGTCCCGCGAGTCCCAAATACCATTCAAAGTGGATATATATTTTTAAATTTTTTGCCATTTTCGTATAAATTGTTGCAAATTTCACTCACAAAATCACATTTAAATGTCACTCGCCTGCTCCAAGGACTGGTCAAAATTTTTCGAGAGTTAAGCAGCAGCGGTCGGCATTCGGACGGGTGTCCAACCTGTAGTGGTAGTAAAATCGCTGTCAGCCGTGCCTCGGAGAGCAAGTTAAGCCATAGGTCCCGGTTGTCATTTTGGTGACAGTCGTTAGTTATATCAGGGACGCTCCCTCAACATGAAAACTCTGACACCAGGCTTCCTACCAGAAGCCATACGATACATATGATACACACACATTGACATTATCTCATTCATCTACTAATATACCGAAAATTGACAGATCAATTTTCCATGTATCCAAAAATATGAGAACACAACTACTGTATATAGCTTCGATTTTGATATTAAATATCTCCGATCAATTATATGGTATCCTCCCATCTTCTTCAATGTATAAAAATTAGGTAACCAATGTTTTCCTTTCTTCAATATTTGGATGTTCTTTCGCATTTATCAGCCAATTTTGAAAAATCAATTCTGAACTATGTATCAAAGTTTTTTCGTAATATGTAGATCATATATAATAACTAATTTTACATTTTTTTCTATTATATTTAAACTATATGCCTAACTGGATTTCCAGATTATAATTAGATTTTGATGATATAAGTATGATGAGGGAACCCAGCTGCATTTCTTGATACTTTTATACATTTGCGAATGACGTTAACGTAAAAGCTCTATCTACTGCTACTCGTATTATATTTTTCTTTTCATAAATATGGCTTTTTCTGCGTTTTCAATATAGGTATCTAACTTGATTTAGTTCTTTCAGATTTTTAGCATTTCCACTGTCCTTCACACTGTTTTCAAATTTTATCTTTTCTAATAGAATTGACTATCCTTTAATAGAAATAATGGATTTTCCTTTTGAATAACTATTGTAGCTTATTTCCGCATTTTTCAGTTTTAGATTGTTAAATAGTGTATTGGCTTATTAATGAGTTTTCGCTCATATCGCCTTCAGAGGAAACTCCATTGGGTTTCCAAAACAACAAAATGATTATCTTCTGGTATATTATACACATGTAATAAGCGCTCAGTCTAACCAACTCGAACTAATTCCAAATTGCAATCTACATATGGGACTCATGTGCTTTTGAAACATTGTTCCTCTTTAGCAACTCTGGAATCGCTCAAACAAAGTTAATTTTTAATTACAAAATACTCACATACTTTAATCACAATTTTCTTAAAATTCGAAAACTACAACTATCGGTATCATGAAGATATCTGATGCAGTTAAACTAAAAAAATTTTCAGTGTAACACCTTCTATAATAATTGCGTCCCCATTTGCATTTTAGGGCAGTTGTAAAGGAACTAGTGGAAACGGAACAAGAGTTTGTAAAGGATTTGGACTACGTAGTTCACGAATATCTAATGAGAACCGAGAACACAAAGGTTCCTAAAATAATTAAGGACAACCTGGAGTTGGTCTTCGGTGGACTTTTGGAAATTGCAGATTTCCACAGAACGTAAGCATACATTTGTAATGGAAATACGTTTTGCAATTATTGAAGTCAATCATTTTTCCAGAGTATTAATGGAAGGTGTCAGATACTACGCCAACGAACCCAATCTCCTAGGAAAAGCATTTCTGCGACTGGAACGCGATTTTGACAAGCACGTCAACTACTGCACGGACGAGCCTCTTGCCCAATCCTTCTTGGAATCGTGTGATGTTGCCAGAGATTACTTTGACGTAAGTCGTTGATATTTAGTATGTTCCAATTTGTCCTATATATCTGAATTGCAAAACTTGAATGCTGGTAAAACAACTAAAATTCAGCTCCAATTCAAATGCTATATAATATACTCCAATCTAATAGCAGGCGATGTGTATGTACAGGGTATAAAAGAATAACAGAACTACTATCAATCGGCGACCCTAACCTGCTGAGTCTTAGGTTAAAACTTTTCATGTTATACAATAAACGTGCCATAATGTGAACATTGTGTAATAAATAGCATTTGTATTCATCACGGTATGGGTATGTTTAGTCTAGATAAAATAAATATATAAAATATGTTATGTGCATGAAGCAACTGCCACTCTTTTTAAGCACATCCATGCGTATTTGCTTCTGATTGCCATGAATAGATCTCTGAAGAAAATATTTACATACAGATAAGTGTCTATGTGATTTCATATCATATGCAGTTTCGTATTTATTAACTATATTGTCTTCCTGGCTATCCACTCCACATAGGTGAAGATTATTATGGACGAACATGTTCTTTCCTGACTCCCTTGCTCACTGTGCAATTCTTTGCAGTAGAGGTATTAATCAGTCATATAGGGGTTTTGGTATTGCCAATTGATGTAATATTTGCCATAGACTGCCCCATCAAACCGTGTTGAACAAATTGTTACAGGAAAAAAACGTTACTTAAACAAAAACAAATCCCACAGGTGCGTTGTTGAGAAAAAAATCGGTAACAAAACAACCCGTAACAATAATTGCTCTAGCTAGCTTAACAGTCGAGACAAGGGACGGTTTGAGTTATCTGAAATGTGCTTGTTTGCTACTTCAAAATAGGGGGACGCCGAGAATGCCAATTAATTCCAGCGCCACAGTGTTATTTAATTAAACTCCAGGTCTTCGAGACGTCTCCAACCTTGAAGAAACATCAATGGAATTGCATGAAAATGGTGGAATGAGGATCTATTCACTTATCTTTGCCTTCAGCTATTTATTTCCCGAAAAAAATACGTTCTGCATATCTGCTTTACAACAAAATAATAAAAGAGACAAATTAATAATGTGGAACGCTATAATGAATACACTGAGTTACATGAAATTCTTGTTCAGGAGTAATGAGGCTTGGCTTCCTTATGCGATATTTACGAAAATACAAGTCATGAAGTGATTTACTTCAAATGTGTCAACAACGACCGATAAGACACTCAATTTCCCTGAATGGGTTACTAATACTTAAACACAGCAGTACACAAATTTAGATGGTCACACGGCAAACAGCAATCCGAACTACAAACATTCAAACACTTCAAAACGGAGGCACGAAACACAACATTTGTAGAACCTGCATAAGCGACATTATTACGATATCTCAAAACCATGGGGGACAGGCAGGTTCCAGCAGGTCGGCATGTATGTGGAACAGTCAAGCGAGCGGCGTCATCGCCGGCGGCGATGGAATGCAGTCAGCTTCCACAGAAAATCCTCGCAGTCGTGTGATAGTTGAATTCAATATAATATCGATATTTGGAGACCGATGATAAAGACGAGACGGTAAAGCACGGAAACCCCAATTGTTTACATATACAGCACAACTTAACACATCCGAATTGAGTCAAGTTGCCCTGCGGGCTGTAATGCTGTGCTTGTGACATTCCACAATGCACGTGATCACATCAACGTTATAACCTGTGGCACTTTTTACCCTAGCACCATAGCGCGGTCATGGATAGGTGTTGGCACGTAAGCGCCTGCTCCGAAGAGCGACGCTCTTGCGTGAAGACCAAAGCATAACGTAGGGGCAGGGGGTCGGAAAAATTCAAATTTAAAGCTGCAGTTGCACCATCCTTGCTCGCGTGCCGGGAATATCGTCAGAGGAAATTTCCAATAAATATGCAGATGTTGGCTGCCTAAGCAAGCGTCGCCTTGCGTGCGGCTTTGCTTAAAAAGGTCCCCACTAAGTAAGCCACGACAAGTGGAGTTAGAAATTAAAATTAACCTAAGATAATGCCGCCTAAAAATTGCTTCTGTACAAGTAAGCTGCACACCAGGCTGTGGCACAAGAAGAGAACTTATGAATATAAGACAAATAGTAGAGAAATGCTCCCAGCGTTCTTGTGCTTTTTGGGCTATACAAATGCATTCGACGAATACAGGCTGACAAACATAGCGTCAGCTCTCCGGCCTGATGTCACCACAGGAAAGCCGACGGATTACAAGAGCTCTGGAATAGTGTATTCATTTTGCGATCTCTGTACTGGGCCGACATATTAACAATAATACATTTGTAAAGACTTAAGTGGGCGGGGTATTTACACAGGATGAGAAACTTCGAGAGCAGAAACATCTTCAATCATAAACTAGAAATCAAACGACGGGTAAGAAGACTAGGGGCAAGATGGGCAGATAAAATCAATGGGGGCGCATGGCCCATGTTTGGTACACCAAACAGTAGACACACGGCGGAGGACAGGGATAGCTTAAGGTAGAAAATAGAGAAGCCCAAATTTCGATTTGATCTGTAGCGCCGTTGAATGGATGGAGAGGGATTGTCAACGCTTTTATCAAGATTAATAAATGTATTTCAATAGCACCAGCCTCGACACCGCAAGGTAAATGAGATCACTGATAATACAATACAATACAATACTTTAATCTGTACGTCCCTTCAGTAAAAGGAGTAGACAACCCTGACTAGCTCAAAACTCTCGCCGATTTATTTTCATGGGTAAGGATCAGACAATGACTCTTAATGTTATTCGAAGAAACAAAATGAAGCAAAATATAAAAAGGTGCGATTCGTCAACTACGACAACAAAAAACAGTCGAATTTTCAGTCCAAATAAAACTCACTTACCGTATACGATTTCTAGCTTACACTAACCTATATACTAAAATTGAGCAAGTATCGTATATAAAACATAATATATCAGTAGTAATGTTTGAATACAGAGACCATAACAAAAAAGGAGGGTAAATAGCGGTCTAGATTATTTTTTTATTAATACAGTGCGGTCTAGATAAGTAACCATTAAATCAAGTTTCTCTATGCAAAAGACCCTGAGGTCAAATGCAGATTATAATAGATAAAATGTTAAGCTAGATCGCTGAATGCAAAACTACCAATGATGTTATATGTTAATGAATTATGCAAGAGCTATGCTTGGTACAAAGACGAAATAAAATAAGCAAAGTTAAATAGTGAAAGCAAGTTTTTGAAATTTTGGCTTAAAAGCGAATTGCGCTTTTAATAGCATCAGGGTTTATGATCATAATACTGTTTGTTACTAATACTGAGCAGGTATCAGCAGCCTTTCAAGCCCTGGTGAAAAAACTAATCTTTAAGGAATGGCAATTATGTCGATAGCCCTTCGAAACATAGCGTGTACTATCGAAATATTATTTAACTACCTCGGTACTATCTTACCCACAAGTCATAATTAAATGTAGACATTGTAATATAGTGCTAATGTCCTAACGCAGCCATGACCGTGGTTTTCTGGGGCAGTACCAGCGTCGCCGCACCAGGATGCATCGAAAGATGGGAATTAAACTCGCAGGAACGCTAGATTCTGGAGCCGCTCTTTACTTCCGCGAAACGGTTTCCTTGTGAGCGAAAAAATGTTCCAGGGCAAATTCAGCATGCAGGCACTAACGATTGTAGGAAAGCGGGCTTAGCGGTTTCTAACGCTTTCTAAAGGCTCTAGACGCGAATCCCACAAAATTAACAAACTAAACCAAAAGGAAAAAGGGTTTACCTTAACGTTAATAGCGGCCCACAATTACGTACAGGAAAATTAGAATTGCACGGTCTGCATCTCGGCGAAAAATATTACATCGCCAGCTTTATTTTGCAATCAATAAAAGATTAACTACATTTGTTATTTGTTTGAGTTTTGTGAATATTTGAGATGTAATCATATGTTGCTTTGAATTCACCGGCAAATCCATATAGCAGAATAGCAGAAATGAAATTCTCTCAAGGGCGTAGCCAGGATTCCAGTTAGAGGGAGAGCATAAATTTAATTACCCAATCAACTACTACTATTATTATAGTTTTTTAAATTTTTTTACAAATTACAAAAACATCATCAGTTTCCAAAAATCTGCTGCAGATCGTAGCTTATTTTTTTTAAATGTTGTAAAATGTGAATTGCAATAATGATTATAAATCAACTGCCTTTTGCTCTTTATAAATGTTTAGGGGTGGGCAACTGCCCACCCCTGCCTCTCCCTGGATACGCCCATGAATGCTATGCTTATTCTATGGTCAACTAATCTTAGAAAAATATAGATGCGTTATGTAATTGGCAGTATAACAGTGTATTGATTTTTTATCAATGCACATAATTACATATTAATATATATATAAATACTACAGTAAATACATATAATTCCAATATGTAGTCAAAAGAACGAAAGTTTAGTACGATGTAGCACTTGACACAAATATCTGTCCAATGTCACGTACTTTGGAATACCATTAAAGGTAAATAAAGGTTTACTTACATATCCAAATCTAATTCAGCATTTACGAATGTATCGTTATAATGCTGGTATCTAATCTTGTATAACTTTACAGATAGATTACAGTTCATTTGCATTTCTAAGAAACTTCAAGTTTGGCATGCAAAGTAGGTATTAACAGATTATACCAGATAAGTGACAGTTTATCAGCATATCGGTATCTCACTCAAAATGTCACACTTGAAAAGGCAACTTAATACGAATATACTCGCAACATGCACTTGAAGGTAATACTTGCCCGATAGCGAATCACCATACCATATTTACAGTAAAGTATCCCTTGTCACATACCAATTAAGTATTTTTTCTACTCCTGTAACTAAAATGCCATTTAACATACTAACATACACGTCGCTAAGTGACCTTTTAATCATGCCTTCATAACCTGTGACTAAAGAGCCTCTTAGTCATGAGCTGAAGTTGGCAACGATGTTTTAGTCATGGGGTGAAGTTAGGTTCAAATAGTATTTGCTTTATTAGCCACAGCTAAACTAAAATCAAGTTAGTTTTCAACGGCTACTTTGACGTTTGTCAAGCATAATTTAACCTAATATAATAAATGTCAAAATTTTAATGAAATAATATGATGTTATATTCTCTAAATTTGTGGTTGTAGAAAAAGTATAGTATGCAACTCGTTTTATAAACTTATTAGTCACTCCTTTTTTTAAACACTCGCTCCGCTGCGCTTCGCTTGTGATTAATAAAACTCGTGACTAAAATGACGTTTATAAAACTTGATACATAATATACTAATTTTCTACAGCCGTGATTTTAAACTGTTTCCAAGGGTCATATGCGGCGTGCTTTATGTTGTCTATAAAACACGCCATTCCATTTAAAGCACGGAGTACTTTAAGAGGTTATAAAACCTTATTTGTGAAGATTAAAAGTACAGTTATTATATCGGACCGATTTGTATGCGGAGCCCCGAGTGCCCGATTGGAGAGGGGCGGAGCCCGATGGCCCCTTTGGAGTGGGGCGGAGCCCCGAGGGCCCCCTTGGAGAGGGGTGGAGCTCCAAGAGCCCCCTTGGAGAGGGGCCGAGCCCTGAGAGCCCCCTTGGAGAGGGGCCGAGCCCCGATGGCCCCCTTGGAGAGGGGCGGAGCCCGATGGCCCCCTTGGAGAGGGGCGGAGCCCTGAGGGCACCCTTGCAGAGGGGTGGAGCTGCAAGAGCCCCCTTGGAAAGGGGCCGAGCCCTGAGGGCCCCCTTGGAGAGGGGCCGAGCCCCAAGGGCCCCCTTGGAGAGGAGCGGAGTCCCGAGGGCCCCCTTGGATAGGGGTGGAGCTCCGAGGGCCGCTTTGGAGAGGGGCGAAGCCCCTAGGGCATTTAAGCTAACAAACTCCTCGGCTGTAGAAAAAATATTGAAGCCAACTCGTGTTTTACAGTTTAAAAATCTCGGTCGATCATAAAATTCTCGCTTCGCTCGAATTTTAACATGATCGACCTCGATTTTTAAATCCTCTGTAAAACACTAGTTGCCTTAATAGCTATTAAAAATCGGGAAAACTCTAGCAATGACGATAGGATTTACTTAAAAAATTGATGAAACTTGATTTGTAAGAAATTCAGAGTGACAATGTATTTCCATTTCCAAATGCTGTTATTAAAACGTTACGTTTATGAGCTCGCAATATAATGTCGTGCCTAGCATGTGGTCTTGTACGCCTTGCCAATTTAAATTGTTTACTGCGTTCTTATTACGCTAAAACAGCTTCTTTCATGTTCTATTGTTAGTCAGTGTTTATATATTTAACCTACTATCGCAAATAAAATAGTTTCGTTTAAAATAAATCGTATTTTACCGCTGCTGATCATGTAAGTCAGTGATACAGCCTTAGTAACAAAACGTGTAAGTAGGCGATTATATTTGTCTGCTACTTTCTCTTGACAACGGAACTTAATATTATTATTAAGTTCCTAGGATAATAAAATTAGCAAGGTAAGATGCAGACTTAGACGTTTTGCTTATAATTGCAAATGTTTATGTGACATGTGACACTCACAGGTAACACGACTCACGGAAATTAATCCTGGTGACAGGTGACAAACCAAACGATTTTTTCAAAAATCTAGGCAGGCAACAAGCTGCGGCTTTGCCTTGGCTTGTACTTAGGGTGACCACCACTCAGGGTTTCACCCGGAGTCTCAGGGTTTCAACACCAAATCTATGGACTCCGGGTTTTGTTTTCATTTCTCCGGGTTACGCTAATTTTGTAATAATGTCTAACATTAACATCAATGTAAGTCGGTTATATGTATTAATAAAAATAAAATCGCCACAAAAAATCTCGCGCGGGGTCCAAGGGTATAATCTTTGATTTTATTGTAATAAAAAGTATAATGTTGTAATGCTTTACTACTACCTACATTAACTCTATACATAAATATTATTTGTAATACCATAAATAAAATTCATCCACTACATAAAGCTTATTTTGAATTTTATTGCCTCTCTCTAGCTAATTAAAAATATGATTACTTAATTATGCTTCACTATAATAAAGGTACGTTGCTCTTTCTATATTCTATCCATTTGCAACTTATTAAAGCTTTTGCGATGGCTAGCAATTTGAAACTCCTATCTGCAGGGTTAGATTCTTACACTGTTGATGAATTTAATCATTGTATGGCAAATGCTCGATTCTGACGAATGACAGAAAACCATACAATATTTAACCCCAAACAAAGCTGTTCAAAATACAGAAAATTCGGCCTATGTTGACAACAAATTAACCATCAATCAGTCACTCCACCTCAGGTAAACTACAACAACGCTTTTATAATCATCAAGTAGTTTGGCTAACCTAGAATTGGTTTTCAAGTACAAAAGGACGTCAACTCGCATTTGTTTTTCTTCAAAGAACGCCGATCTCGTTTCAGGTTTTATCAAAAGGACGAACAGCTGGTGCTACCTGCTTATAGACCACGAATAAGGCCTCCTCTAGGTGCTACCCTTTGCTGTCTGCTTCCCGCAGCTCCCAATCTTGAAGAATCTCGGATCTAAAGAACGAACTTGTACAGGCTATGGTTAGAAAGGACGCCAAGCTCGTATCTGCTTCCTGGCAATATTTCAGCTGCTGATACCTGCTTCTGGATCACGAATAAAGCCTCTTCTAGGTGCTGCACTTTGATTTCTGCTTCCAGCAGCTCCAAAACTTGTAGAATCTCAGCTCGCACAAGCTACGCTCCAGGTCCAATTTATTCTGGAACTGCACTTCGGGACACTGCCAATTTAACCACAGCTGGCCTCCGCACACAGGCAAATAAATAAATGCATAACTGGGCATAACATTATTTACTCTTATCAACAAAATTTATCAAAATCATGAAACGAAACAACACACAAGCTTTCGGTTTGGCTTCCCCAACGTAAAAAAATACAAGCGACTCATTAGATTACCATAGCAACATGATTTACAATTGCTTATCTGTAAGTGTAGATTTTCTGATCTTAATTTTTAATTGTTTTTGTAAATGTCATTCAGGAAACTATAACCTCACAATTGGTCGTTCTTTTTTACTTTTAGTTAATAACCACTCATTAACACGCCACCAGCAACGTCTTGTGTCTTCAATAATTCTCAGATTGCTTCTTATATGCTCTTTGCCTAATCTTCGCCTTCTTTATAATCCCTTTAGCTGCGTCATCGATTGTTGGCACTTCAACATGAATGCAAACCGTTTGTGTTGGTGTTTTGTTTTGAATACATAGTAGAAACAAAGCGTGTTTAGTACGACGTACGATATCAACACGTATTTCAGTTACACCTTTCATTATATTTGGTAACCATTAATAGAAATGAATAAAAACATGGTTTTTATTTGCTTGCTTTTTGTTTTCTATAAATATTCTGCATTTCTCATTGCAGAAAACCCTTTTTTACTTACGAAGGGTCTCAGGATTAGTATAAATTGAAAAGTGGTCACCCTACTTGTACTTGCCTACCTCAAATGTTAATAGGCTCTTACATTCCTTGTTACTTAAATAGCTATTTACTTGCCGCCCACTTCAACCTAAGCCAATGCGATAGTCGTCATCGATTTTCCATCACCTTAGGTAATGGATAAGGATTATCGGGCATACTTATTTCGAATTCGAAATAAGGGTATTTATCCAAATAACTAAATATGAATATGAAAAGCAATTTGAATTTGTATATTCCATGAAAAACCTGCAAGTAGATCGGATAAAGCTATAAATTAAGAAAGAAATGACTGAAACTTTTATTTCTGGTTTGTTAGCTTCCATAATATAATGTCTTAGAAGCCTAGAGTTTTGTTTATCAAGCTGTATTAAATAAGAATGTCGAAGACAAAATAACACAATTGGCAGAGTGTACAGAGTATCAGGAACCTATTCCAAACTGTGCTGTAGAGTTTCTGTAACAAGTCAACTTGGCAATGGTTTAATTTAAACAATCATAATTCAGAATTGTAGTAAATTATATTATTAATAATCTAATAAAATAGTAAATACTATTAATATCTCATACCAAACCACGATTTAAGAATCTAGGCAGAGCTCAGCAACGCTAATCTCGTCTGTGTGAAAATTGAAACCAGTTTTATCTACGCTAATTTATATGTGGCAATCTCGACGTGAGCCTCTGTATCTGGCAACGAAAAATGATCCTATCTAATCATCGAAGTCATAACGTAAGTAGAAATTCGTCACGTATTGTTGCGCTCTTATCATTCAAATACTCGAGAATACTGTTTGTTTTTGCTCAAGTTATTAAAACCTTGCATTCAGTTGTACATTACTTTAAATTTAACTGTATATTTACAAGCAGAGACTTTGGGAGTATCTATTGGTCCTAGAAATATGGATATTCTCATTTAGCACTTTCGTTATATTTAAAGACCAACTGTGATTGTTATTTAGAACTGTCTTGTTGCCTAATTGGAAAATAAACATTAATACAGCTTCAACACCAATTTCTTTGCATTCATTAAATGCTTCAATGTGTGCAGCTGTTACAACCAAGGTCCCGTCCCGATTTTTTACTGGTTGTTCGCGCCCCAGCGCAGTGGCTATGGAGACGGGAAATGTCCCGATTTTGGACGTTAAGGCACGAAGTTACAAAAAGTTGCACTTTCGCATGCCCTTGACTAATAGTAATAAAGTATATTGGTTAACTTGTGATATTGTGTCAGTTATTCAACCATTATGCTGAAATAGGGTGTTTCACTATTAGTAATATGTAACAGGAAGATAGACTGACTCAAATAATTAAAAAAAGACGCCAGGTTTAATTCAATTATTGATCGAAACAACATTGATTTTGATTAAACAGGTTGTCTCAAAACTCGTGGTAGAAAACCAAACACGAATGTAGAGTATACTGAAGTAATGATATTTCGAAAATATTTCAAAAATTGACAGGTGCGTTTACGAGTAATAATTTATTAAAGTTTTTTTTGCAAATACTAGTTATACAAACCACTGGTACGTAAAATAAATTGAGATAATTATACAATTTTCAAAGATGAATTTGTTCCAATCCGAGTTTCTTATCACAAGCAAAGAAATGCCCTAGATGTTTTCGTGATTTATCAATCAGTCTTGCGGTGCCTTTGACGCATACGTATTTAATGAAATTGAAAATGGATCCTTTTATGAACAATAAAGGGTTGATATTAACACGACTCGGTCCAGCGGCCTCGTTGGAGGGTGGGCGAGTGCTAACTACTACTAATGGCGACTCTTTTTGATTTGGCCCTGGCAACTCAGTCGGCCAATGGTGTTCTCCGCGGTAGGCGGGGCAGACCTAAGTGCAAGAGCACGAGAGAAAAAATGATATTTACACAGGTTTTTTAATTTTTCGAACATATATACAAAAAATGGGCTATTTAGTTGATACCGCCTCGAAGCTTCTAGTGGCGTGGGGTCGTCGTGTTTTGTCCCGGGGATCTTCCTTTCGTGGGGAGGGGCGTGCGTGCCGGGGGCGGCGGAGTTCTGGCGCTGGAGGCGGCGCTGGGGCTCGGTGTGCGGCCTCGCTGGCTCGTCGGGCCGGATGGCTGCGGGTTGGGGCGCCTGGGCGATGCTAGGGGGCGGTGACTCGGCACGCGATAACGGCAGAGGTTGGGGGGCGGCCGGCGCGTCGGGCGGCTGGATCCGGCTTCGCTTGGGCAATTCGGCTAAGTGCCAGGAGCTCGGCGAGCACCACTGGCGATAAGTTCGATTCAGCGACTTTTTCTAAGTCCCAGGAGCTCGGCGAGCACCGCTGGAGACTAAGTTTGGTTGGATAAATTTTTCCAAGTCCCAGGAGCTCGGCGAGCACCGCTGGAGACTAAGTGTGGCTGAATGAAGTTTTCTAAGTCCCAGGAGCTCGGCGAACACCGCTGGCGACTAAGTTTAGTTGGAGCTGGAGTACTCAGGCTGGCTGGACCGATGACGGTAGCTGCTGGATACTGGATGCCGATTCCTCGCTCACGATTGGCTGAACGGCAGTAGGGACGTTTGCAAATTTGATAGGAATTGGATTCGCGGCTTTTATCTCCGCGGCGCGAAGCGCTATCTTGTCGCTGACATGGGCATTGCTTTTGTCTTCTAAAAACTTGAATTTTGAGTCTTTACTTGCCATGTTTCGCCCGCATATTAACAAAGTTAAGTGACGCTGATCTTTTAGATGCCGCGGCGTTTGCGGGCTTATCAATCTCGTAGCGAGAGGAAAAATACCTCTGCATTGGTTGCGCTTTCTAAAGGCTTGAATTTTAAGCCTTTATTCGATAAGTCTTGCTCTCCTATTAATAAAGTTGAGAGTTGTAATTCCCTTTCTTGAATGCAAGCCGCTTGGCCGCGGTGCGGATTTTTCGTTACGCCGCGGCGCGAAGTGCTATCTTGTCGAACGCCTGTGCACTGTTTTCGTCTCCTAAAGACTCGAATTTTGAGTCCTTATTCGACATGTTTCGCCCGCATATTAACAAAGTTAGGATTAATTAAATTATTTCTACAATAGAAGCTGCGCGGTTGTGATTTGCGGACTTCTTAGCACGCGGAATTGCTGCCCCGTGCTTCCACTGGTCAGGCGATTTTTGCATCCTCCGGTGGCCGGTGTTTTTAATTTAATTAGCCCTCGCGGTGTGGGTTTTCATTGTTCCTTGATTTGAACGCGCGTTTAATACCCGGATTTTATTCCAGACTATCTGGTGCCGGTGTTTATTGGTGCTCTTTGGGTTTTACTTTTAAAAACTGCTTATTCCTAAAACTGTATGTTCCTCTGGTCGCTGCAACCTTCGTAAACTTTATAGTTTTATGGTGCTGTTATTTCGCCTATTTGCCTACTTGGGAAAGTGCTTTCTACCGCAGGCGGCGGCGGATTGACATTATTTCATACGTGCGTAGCTTATGTTCACCCTGACCTTATAACATTAGTAAAAAGGAAAAAACCAACACCTCAATTCGCGTAATGTTGGCCCTTTTTAATTAATGCGTCAGCTTCCCTGTGTTCTTGAGCGGTTTACTGCCCGGAACACTTCCTTTGTCGCGCTGTCATCTTTGTTTGGGTGGGTTTATGACGGTTATGCTGTGGGCAGTAATGCGGTAGCTCTTTGCAAATTTTGGGACGGCTGTTGTTATGCAGATGTTAAAACTGCGTCTTTGGGTTTCTGTGATCTGGTAATTAATGCCGCGTTCTGATCCTTGTTGCGTGGCGAGGGCGTAATCGATTAATATTGATAATGGAGGCCCTCGCGTGCCTCCTGAATCATATCAATATGATTTTAATCCAGTACAAGAATTCGACAGCACCCATTTTTGTTTGCAAATGTTATATTTTTAATAGACAATACCTACTTGCGTTGCAAATAGGGGTGCATTTCAGACAGTTTTTGTAGTACTGAACATTAACGTTTGTAGCAAGCGATTTAATAGGAATACTTCTGTCAAACCGGTAAGTAATTTTATCAGTAAAATAATAAGGCAGGCAGGACAGCCGTAGACGTCGTTACAAGGCTGGTTTCTTCTTTTATCCCTTATATTTAAGAGTAGCCTTAAACTCCTAGTTTTAAGGATTAATATTTTAAAAAATGTACCAGGGCAGGACATTCGCCTCCCTCCCCCTACTTCGTTGTATACTGCCTTGCAAAACAAAATTGCCTACACGTTAAAAATCAAGTTCTTTTTTTTAGGCCATCATTATTTGCTACTACTCTTACAAAACATCCCTCCTCTAACTTAGAAACGATAAGATTTTCCTCTTTTCTGTCAACCTTCGAATTTAACGTTTTTGACACTGGCAAATGACAAAATCAAGATCAACTTTTAATACAACGAAAAATATACAAAGTCTAGGCATGCAGAGTATCAGGTACCTTAGTCCTACTGAGAATTTTGCCGAGACTAAAGATTTCCAACCCTAGCAAGGTATCTTTTACATGCTACACATCGTAGTAACATGGGACCCACAGCTTTAGATCACTTCCGAATGATGGCATTCTGTAGGCTTTTATCCGCATTTTTTTGACTATTTTTGAAAACCTCACCATAACCGAGGATCGAACTCGCTACCTTAGATCAGTAGTCGGAATGCTTAACAACTGGGCTGCCGAGCCCGGCTCAAAAATAGGTGTAGTACGCGATTTTTTTGCAAGCCAGTGTATGTTCCGATTTTCACTTCTAGAAGGATGGCAAGCCTGGTAACAACCAAATTAAGAACGTATCGCAAATTCCGCACGGCCTACCACTGGCTGGAGTGCCGGTAGCAGCGTTCCCAACCTTTTGATATAAAAATTCCGCATCAGCGATTCCTGTTACGGTATGCATAGCAAAAATTAGAAAGCGGAAGTACTTTATTTTTCATATAATATAAAATAAAAAATATATATACTTTTAAATATTACCACGCAAAAAAAACAGAATTAGAGTAGGCCTTGATTACATTATTAAAGTCTACCTATCACCCCCATATCCCGTTTAATGTTTATGTAGTGTGACTATACTTGTAACAGATCAATAATAAATATAACAGATCCGAATCAATACCATGGTCTGCTCTACTTCATTGTTTTCGATCACGTGGTGTTTTGAATACCAACATTTATAAAATATGAAATCGGTAGAAAATGTATTTTATTTGTTATACACGAGAACACTAGCAATAATAATAAGAAAATATTACGTGGTTTTCTCAGTACAGTTTTTCGTTTGGAATAATTATAGTAAAACAATTTGCGACGTGTCGTGTTGTTACATTTCCCTAAATTTTGTGTACGGATAAGGGTTTAGTTCGTACACCGTAAATTGCGCTCAATTTCCGTACATGTGCAGAGAAATTCGTACGGTTGGCAGCAGTGGTTAGTAGGTACCCTACTTCAACGTTATTTCGCTTCAATAAATGGACGAACAAGCGAACTACAAAAGCATTCGTAGTATTAAGACACAATTTATTCTACCTACTACCTTACCTTAACTTGGTAGAAAATGCGACGGCAATAACTATGCAGAACAACTTCAGTGTATTGCTGTGTCAAATCTATTCATCATTGTTGATTTTAATTTTCTTGAGAACAGATGCTAATAATTTTCCCTTATTACGAAGTATCCGTTTAGTTAAGTTGTTACAGCTCAAAACGACTGTTACGACCTTAAAGCATTTTGGGGATAGTCTAAATCGCTAGTTAGCACACGTTAATCTTAAAAAAAACAAAGCTGACTCTAAACACTCCTCAACTTGCTGTAACAGATGGTTGACCGGCTATTCCTCAGTGAGAAAGGAGGGTTCAGATCAACAAAACGTATTTTAGAGCGAGATGCTGTGTCGATATCGGTACATGGTTTGTTATTTATTAAATTACAAACTAATATTACAGCCCCAAATAAGACACCAACGGTTTTCGAAGGAAGTGCAGTCTTAGCCTCATTTGAAATGATATTAAACTCACATTTAACGAACTAAAAAAATAAGAAATTTCGCTATGACCCGGATGAAAACTTCTTTGACAGGAAGTAGTAAATGTAAAGCTAACACCTGTACTTGTAGTTTAAAAACATTATTTATTTAGGGAAAGCAGCAAAGTTTTAGATATATTTAGGCATAGAGAAAGGAACAAACAAAACTATTCAGGGTTTTTAGTGCGATGAATGCCCCTAAAATTGAAAAATAAATAATGGCAATAAATCCAACATTTCAAGAAAGAATTTATTCCTGTGCTAGTAATTAAATTAATGTTAATTTTATAACATAAGGTGCGGCATATAAGTATTGTAATAGAAATTAGTTGGTAGTAATAAATTGTCAGTCAAACAGTGTTAATGAATAATTTTATTTTTTAAAAGTAAAGTGCATTATTTATTATCGTTGATTCAAGAGATCTAACTCACTTTAGTTTCCCTTAAAAGCTACTGTATGGCTATGCGAATTTAAAAGAATATTTTAGCTGCCGCCGTTAACGTTGGGTTGTATATGCAGTCATACGTTTGGTTTTGATTTCTCGCATTATAGCTTCAGGAGTAATATGATGTTTCCTAATTTTGTTAGGCTCCCCCGAAAGTGTTGTTTGGTTTAATTAGGTCTGGTAGCCCATTATTTATTATCAGTAAAATTAAGTACCTACAGTATAAACTATTCTATAGACATACTAGATAAAAATAATTTTTGTTCATACTTTATTTTGACGTTTTAAAGGTTAATCCCTTTGGTGTCTCTTTTGTGTATTTATCCAGTTTGGAAACCTGTAGCAGATTATAAAAGCGACGCTGTCTCTTGTCCTTCAGGAGTGGTACTACTTCACAGTCCATTCCCGCTAATGCAGTGTTTAACATATTCACTTGAATCTGCGCGTGAT
>CALNHX010013284.1:0-18533 GCA_940337035.1 Agriotes lineatus
ATAATTATCAAATGGGTATATACTGCTCGCAGTAGAAGTACATTGCACTAAAAATTAATGGCTTATGGAAAAAATCGCAGTAGGGTCTTGGCCAAACCTTTGAGAACCAGTGACTAACACTAAAACCTGTATTAGGTAAATCAGATAGGAGTACTATTTTATGCAAAAGTTTCTGAGACAAATCTTATGGCTGATTGTAGGAATTTTTAAGCTATATGAACTTAGCTTATGCAAAATCTACAATGAAAATATCAACTGACTGACTAGCCAGAAAGGCCTGGAGGCTGTGAGGTTCCTCTTATTTGCGCTGGTTCCGCCCTTTTTAATTCTGAGCATACGGTTGAGACTGCAATCTGTATTTTGAGGAATCACCTGGCGTGCAGCCTCACACCCCAAAATGGTATAGCTTGAAGACGTGGTACTTCGGTAATGAATCAAACACTTAATGCTAATTGTTTTTATTATCAAGTCTCGGCCTATATATACTATTTACATATCAATCACTTCTAAAAAATTGCATTATTTCAAAGTTCAAAGTGCTTGCCTCACTATGTTGCCTTCGTATGTCATAAAAAATCATCAGCGTTTAGCGCGGCGGTTATAAGCTTCTTATGCAATTTTGATAAACATGCAGTTACAATAATACACTGAACTCTAAGTATTTTCACTGACACTGACAGTATTGTAACAAGATCGCTTTGATATTAAATAAATATAGTGTTGTGTTTACTAAGGGTAAAACAAACTGTCCCAGATACTTTTGCATATACTGGTATCTAAATCTCTTTGCAGTGAATGTGACTAAAATACTCAAACAACTGTTTTTTGCTTCTGCATTTTATCCGAAATAGTTTTCATCGCAACCTGCGTGAACTTATGTTCATAGACATTCATTCCAGTGACTATTAATCAGTTTAAGCAAGTAAATGTTTTATTTTTTAGTGAAATTATTATGAAAGTTTGACCTATAGCTTATTATGCAAAGATGTTCTTGTTTAACTACCGTCAAATTTAATGACCACGCTTATAAATCATCTTGAGTAATTGGAAAAATATCACCCTTAGATTGTTATAAAGGTTAAATTATGTTAGTCACAGTTGCACAATGACTTTCATAAAAAGCTTCTAATTCGATTATAAAAGATGCTCGAGCAAAATTGGCAAGGTATCGGCTAAATGCGATCCCAAACGAAGAGGTGGATGACACTTCGATTGCATACATTACCATATTAAGTTTTCAAACAGTCGAAGGCATACAAATTTCTAAATTAATCGCGGCTAATGGACCGGCTTCCCATTCTGAGCCACCTTTTATCGCCCAAGAACCGAATCCAGCAAATATTATGTAACTGTGCAGTAACTACAGTATTCAGCTGCTGAAAAGTCGACTTCGCATAACGAATGTCTGAATTATGTGGCGTCTAAGCCGCTAGGCACAGCCAGTCAGTAAATGGACACAATGCTCACCTGTAAAAGTTAAATAACCAACCTTAATATTTGAAGTGGTTTTCTTTTGGATACTTTTTTAATGGGCTTCGCCATAAATCACTGCTGATGCCGTCGACACCTTGAAGGCTAATATTTTGCGGCTTGCAAAGCCGTAATATTCATGGGAGAAACATTGCCGATTTTTGTTTAAAGCCGCCTTATTTATTGTGTAAGCGTAAGTAGTGCTTCATAGAGAATTATTGCGGAGAAGCGTTTGAATAGGCTTAGCCAATTTTTGTAGTTCTTTCTCGTGTAGCAGTTGTATATTCAAACTGTTTAGTAGTTATTTGCAGGCAATGGCGCCTTTGAGTGAGTGTGTGAGTGGCTACGTACGCAAAGATTACGTCTCACGTGACTGATCACCAGATTTGATCCAAATGTAGATTTTAAAAGAATGTAGATCTTTAGAGAAAACTTTTGTAAAATTTTATCAACGACATTCCGAAGTATAACCCTGGGATTATCAAACTTCTCAGTTTAATATTTGAAACCGCTAGGTGTATTTTTAATTGTTAAATTAACTTGATAGATCTATTCTTCAAGTAGATTCGAAAGCTCTATGGAGTTTTCAATTAAAATCAAAATAGTTTAGAATTTTCAAAATATAACTGGTGCTGCATATTGTTTGGTGTTTAAAATACAATTGCAGTAAATTCTTGCAGGTTAGGAACTTTTGAAAAGTGGAGCATTTTCTCAAGCTTAAAGATCTGGTTACACCCGGCTTGAAAGTTCAACAAAAAGCCAACATTTCAATTTTACGTTGACACTTTTCACATTATTTTTTGACAGTGCTGGAAATCAAAACATGTAAAAAGCATGTGAGTCAATTTCTATGGCAATTTATCTAATAATTATTAGACTAATCAAATGTCCTTGCTTTTTAAAAATCAACCAACACGAGCTCATTGCCCGGAAATTATCCCTCTAATTCAGATGGCCAAAGCTCACTTAAAATCAGACATTTTGCTAACAAAATCAATGCACAAGCAGAGGAGTATGAATAAATGTTTTAATTCGGCAAATTGTCACACAAGAGGCATTCATCTTTTGAGTATGAAATAGTCCGGAAATTCTGACTTCTTCATCCACTCCTGCTTGTTGATAATTTGCGATTACGACAAGACTCGTATCTATCTAAGCCGGAAAAAAATCCGGAAATGTCATAATCATGCGTAACATTCAGTGGCGGTTGGTGGTAGAACCAACTGAACGCAAAATACATTTTTCACCCCCTCACAGACATCGACAGATTCCGACATTTGAATATCTCGCATGTGGACTGGCAAAAGTTAGTATCAGTGAAAAAATTTCCCAAACCTTAGAGGCTAATAAAATATAATGAACTGAATCGAATATGCTTCTTTAATTTTTCATTTAAATATATAATTCCGACAAAAAATTGCATCACCACTGTTTGAGATACATAGATGCATGCGTATGATTGAGATATATTACTTCAAGACGTGCGACAATTCTCCAGTATAATGAAGTAACAGTGTCTTAAGTCGGTATTGGCAGTTGTCGAATAGGCTCCGTGGGCGCGGCGTTTCTCTATCAGTCACCCTAGTTGTAATCAGAAACTCGCCACGCTTGCTATAGTAGCCGAAGTCAGACTGGGACTGCTTAAGGTTTGAGTGCCTTAGCTAAGGTGGCTCCCATTAGATGTTAAAATATTCCATATTTAGCATAGCTTCTTCGCCGTGGTCCTACCACTGCGGTCTATAAATTGTCGAAAAGTTGAGCTGCGCTTCAATTTGGCTCCAATGTGTCCGTGAAAGTAAACAGTGTGTGCTTTTTGTGAACTTTAAAATCAAAAGAATTGTAGAAAATAAGTACAAAAAATGTTTCTTTCACAATAAAAAAATCTTGAAAAAACGCCAGTAGTGATATTCTAGTGACAATCGAATTTTATAAATGTGTACCAATCAGGATGAAAATTTTTTGACTTATCCTCAAATCTTGATTTCACGGAAATCTTTACCACTGTAGTAATTTCCAGAAAGCATGCACCCTGCCTAATTTCTAGAAATCAGTTCTCTCAGTTAAAGAACGAAATTTAAATATCAACCAATTTCATTATTAAAATAATTATGCTTTGTTTTCATTTTTAATAATAAATCAGCCAATAATTATTTCCTGTAAAAATTTATCTTCTGACTGGCTCGTTCTTTTTTGCTATACGAAAATCACCACCCGTCTTCGACGCGTAGTGATTTTCTAAGAAAAAATACTTGACAGTTCAGACGCTAAATTTCCGAAAATCAATACCATCACTTAATAGATTGTAGAAATTATTTACGCACTACTATACGATTTTGAATGATAATTAATTTATATGAAAATATTTGCTTCCTTAATTATTTTAGAGCAAATCTGTCAATAAGTTTTTTGCTCGCCGAGCTTTAAAGGTTGTCAAGGAAACGACTGAATGCAACAACGGACATGGACGCGACAAAAACGTAAATAATTCTCGTAACTATAGTAGCAATAGTATTATGTCCTCTCGATTTATCACGACAAAAATTATTTCTAAGTTTTTAGTGCGTAATTTATTTCCAGTATTGGAGGTATAATAAAAAATAGCGTAAAGTATTCGTGGATAACTGGTCTTTAAAACACTTGCTCTATTTCGAGCACTCCGGCTACGCCGTCGTGCTCGAAAACACGCGCGTGTTTTAAAGACCTTGTTATCCACTCATACTTTAATATACTATTATCTACGATAGTTTGTAAAATTGCCTTTTAGTTGGCAGTTTTAAGTTTGTAAAACGACTGTTTAATAACATATTTTCAGTAGTTTACGTCGTCAGTGGTAACGTGTTTAAAAGATTTCATTAGGCACGTTTTCAGTAGCAACGTGCTTTAAAATTTTTAAAACACGCAAAATGACGACCGATTACTGGTACTCCTAATTTACATTTATTATTTTTATATTTACCGTGTTTTCTAGATTCTATCGTAGATAAAATATTGTACGATACACATGCGTAAAGCATCTTTAGTCACTCGCGGGGCTTAAAACGCTCGCTCACTCGCATTTTAACTATAACTCACTCGTGCCTAAAGAGTAGCTTTACGCACTTGTATCGTAAATTACTATTTTCGACTACCATTTCCTAAACACGGCTATTATTTGACACTTTCTATCCGTCAAAAGCTTAGTGTTATTGCACACTATGCAATAAAAAAATTATTGCACACTTCTGCTAAAACTATTAATTAAATTTGATGAGTTTTCAATGTAGAACAATGAAAGCGTACTTAACATGATTTTTAATGAGTTTCAATTTGAAATTACGATTTCTAGTCTCTTTTAGCATAAATATGTGGTAGTCGAAAAAATTATGTATACAACTCGTATCTAAAGCTTCTGTTTAGCACTTGTGAGATTTAAAGAATTCGCATTCCTCTCTTTCTCTAAACTTTCTCAGGCCTGCAAAAAAATTACACCTTAGCTACCCCTCTGTTGTGTCTAATTTTTAATACTTATTAGCGCTTTCGTTGACAGGTAGCACAGTTTACAACAAGAGAACTTTTACCTTTTTTCCAAGCCTTGGTTGCGGACACTCAGTCCTCCTTGCAATACTGAAAAGATGTGCTACAAGCTTCTACTCAAATAAAAGCCAATCTGCTCACAATTAGTGTAACACCAGTATATGTTGGTCTTCAAATAAACACACAAAATAATAACGAAATAGGCTTAAACCCGAAAATAAATTATCATTCCTAAACCCAATGGTGTTAACTAAGAATATTTGAACGACGTCTATTCCCATTTATAAATCAAACAATAATAGCATCCCTATATCTGAAATGCATTTATAATAAATTAAACAATATTAAAAAAACACCAAACTAACTGTCCTTAATACGCGAACATTCAACTGCATGAAAGTCCGACGGTAAGTGCTGCTTTGCGCGCTGTATTTCACCGAGTCTCGCGAGGCAATACGATACTGCCGCTTATGATGCTATTTGGCTTCAAGAATAGCAACAATGGGTTTAAGACGCGCCAAAAAATGACCCTTGATTTGAGACACGATACGATAAATGGGATACAGTTCGCTATTTTACTGCTTACAAACCCATCAACAATTTAATAATGCCAATTCGCAATTTTACACCTGGTAAGCTTGCTCACGGTTCCGGAATGAGTTGATCGCTAATGGAAGTCGTACGCTGCAATGGACGGTGTCGTTAGGCCGGAGATGCTTGCAGCTGGTATTTTAACTGGCTATCTTCAGGGCTCGCGGATTACGCTAAGACCTTTCGAAAGCACCAAACTCTTGAAGCGTAGTGTTCTCTCAGAGCCGTGGTGCACTTTGTGAGCGTTAGCCCAATTTGACGGCGCAAAGGAACAAATCGTTCCCTGTAAGCGTCGCACCACGAATTACGTGTTATTCCCAATCCGTTTGCCTGGTAAAACAACTGTGAAAAAGAAAACTAAGCGTATGCTGCCGGATACATGTATATTGCCATCTAGGTGAAATCGTAAGTGTGTTGTAAGTTAAAAAATCAGTGAAACGTGAGAATTCAAAACAACAAGTGTTTGAAAAAAGGCGTAAAGAACTAAATCTGGACTGTAAGGTGGATTCTGCAGTCAGTGACTCACATTCTTGAATATCCTCTTGCAACTGTATGCTCTTCTCGCAGGCTGCACGTGGCATGCAAACGTAATTCCTTCTATCTTTCTAAATGTGGGGTCGGAGAACCCTTACGAATCCACCGTATTGTAGTAGGACTTAGCAGGATCCCTGTGATATACTCACGTTTAACCACTGCGATATTTTCAGAACAATTATTTTAGATACAGCAACTTATTTTGCAAACAAAGAAAAATTTTGTTCTTCGATCTTCAATCTGACATCAAATGTTCAACAATCTTTACACTTGATTCAGATCGTGCCGAAATTGTCGTTCAGGTTTTGAGTCATCCTATATTGACTTCGTTCCACTAAAATTGTTTTTCCAATATTTAACTTAAAATTATGTTGAGCCTTTTCGCATACACTGTGGTTAAACATTCATGAATGGCTTTTGGTCCATTACCTTGTATTGTGATAAATTTGATTACGCCGGAACTCAGTTTTAATATTATCCGTTCTCAAGCAGAATATACTAACAAAACTTATATTTTACACTATTTGATAAATTTTTGGTACATATTTTATATTACTCTACGCAAATGTCCCAGAAACTTGATAGTATATTAAACATATATAAACGTATGTTATGTCTACGTCTTTGCGTCAGTCACATTTTAATCGGTACCGATCGGACGCAGTTCGTTCATGTTAGCCCGTGTCGTCACCGCGGCCTTTATAAGACACCATAAGCAAGGAAATTAGGTGCGCGGTCGTGAGCGAGCGGTTAAAGCATCTGAATAGCGCGGTTTCGAATCCCACGGGCTGAATTTATTGTTTTTCTTTACAAATTGATGTAATTCTCGTTACTAGGTTACTGTTTTAGTATTATGTGCAATGTTTAGATGTTTTTGCGTGTTTCTAACACCCTTGCGTTTTTTTCTGTAACGTGTTTTATTTACGATTCAATTTTAATTCGAGTGTGGTATAAAATACGCTAGGGCTAACGTGTAATTTTCACAGATAGGTAGAGAAAAAATTGCTTTAGTACATAATAACAAGTCTTGAATATATACATTTTAACATTTGTTTTATTAGCTGTTCGATAGATGCTTATATTGGTGAAAAATATCATGGGGTTAAATATAAAAATGTATTCACTTCTTTCTTCTTCACATCTGTTTGAATAAATTATCTCATATTATCTAAAAAAAATGAGTTAATTAAATTCTGGTCGTGTTAAATATGGCACCAATAATTCTGGTCTCCGGATCTTATTCAGAATAAGGCGACCCAGTTTAAGATCGTAGCAAATATACCAGTTACGTCCTCGAACTTCTTCTGTCAGTAAATATCTCTCATAATTCATACGTCAATAGCTAAAGTGAAGCTCCTCAATCATATCTAACAAACATATATAACGTAGAAAGCGTACACTCTGCAGGAAATTTCTTGTGACTCAAATTTATTTTTGTTTATTTGGTTTTTTAATTTAGTGTTTCTTGTCGCTTTATTTCTGAGACACGGTTATAATTATTATTATAAGTCAACTAACGGGACTGCGCTTCAGCATTGATAATTTATTTTTGAACAGGTAGTTCGCCTGTAGAAAGTTATTTTAATGATGAAACGTTGTAGCTTGTGTATACTAATGCTTCAGGGGAATTTAATAATTGTGTTGAAATTAGTTACGTTTATGCAGGAACATATTTTTAATGTCAAAACGGTCTACATAGATAAAACAAATTAAAATTCCTACTCGCTTTTTGTTTACTATAACATTTGAAAAAGTATAGGTCTTTTTTAACGTAAACGGTTTGAAATTTTGTTTTAATAACTGTTATTGCCAAAAATGTTAGCAGTCTTTTTATTTTAAATTTAAAAACTACATAAGAAAACTGCTTTGAAAACAGTGATGACTCGTGAAGAATTTTGATTGTGGAGCCAACCGAGCGTAACATGCATTATCCACCCTCTCATAGACAAAGATATATTCCGACATCCAGAGAATTAAATACTTCGCGTATGGATTGGAAACAGTTAGCATAGTGAAAATAATTAGCAAACTCTACAGGCTAATAAAAGATAAACTGAATCGAGTATATTATTTCAAGGGATGCGACAATTTAACAGTGAATTATGAATATAATAAGATGGCAACCGTAATTATTTTGAGAGAACTTGAACGTACAACGCCTGTTCTGTCGGAATTGTACACATAATATTCTTTATCTGAACTCGATAAAATCACCCACTGTATGCTCCAAAATTGTGTAAACATGCACATCAGTAACTTAACAGCTCACAGCTGCTCAAGTGCCTATGTGGACGTGGCTCCTATTGAATCTTAAAATATTCTTGTTTTTTACTTACTTCTTGCCGCTTTATCCCCACAGCGGATTCTAAAGTATCTGAAATCTTGTTGTCTCTTTCATATAGCTCCCATGCGCTCTAGAAAGCAAGCATGGCTTATAGTATAGTTTATATTCATGAAGTAGTCGTCCTTTGTTTACGGTTTAAAAGGAGAAGAGTGATGAAAAAGATGTATAAAAATGTTTTTTCCAGAATAAAAAATCTTGAATGACTGTTTTGTTATGATAGATCTATGGCTCGTCACTGCTTGAAAGCCCATGTTTTAATTTCGGGAAATATAGTGATGTGATGATATCTAAAGTGAATTTTTATTTGTAAAGGATATACATTTGAAAGTATCTCTAGAAATTGGCAAGTGGAAAAATGAAAGATCTTATTTTTTTTTCCAATTCATACTATTTTATCCCCTAATCGCTCTGTGTTTATGTAGAACATCTATACCATAAAATCGATGGTCTCTTTCTTTGTATGTTTGTATATTTGTTCGCTATCTTCTCCGAATATACTGGACCGATTAAATTGTATGATAGCTTAAAATTTTGCAAATTTTTAGACTTAGATCGTAGGCCCGTTTTTATTTTCAAAAAAGTACCAAAACGTTAAGTAAAATTCAATTATATAATCCTTAATGTTTATATACCATTATAGCAGCGCCCAGTGGTAGAATGCTCGCCTGCCACGCGGGCGGTCCGGGTTCGATTCCCGGCAGATGCATCCTTTTTTAAATTTATATTAATGAATCTCTCTTAAATTAGCGAACCGAAGTGTAGCTCGGGAGATTCACTAGTAATTTGATAAATATATAAACCTAAAGTCAATAAATACGAGCAGTTGCTCATAATATTGATTTACTGTTACTGTTTTCATTTTTGTATAAATTTCTAGTTACACAAATATAATACAAAACCATTTCTATTAGCAATGGGATGCTGTTCTATACAAAATCTAAGCTTTAATGTGATTAAAGTAGTAAAGGCAAAAATTTTGAAAATATGAGAACGACACAGTTAGCTGTATCAAAATCAAGTACATGGATCAATTGTGTATAAAACAGTAATATAGAAAATATTTCAAACACAGACCTATTTAAGTAATTATTTTACGAACTTTTCCTTTAGAATCATACCACGAGAAAATGAATTTTCAACGTAATTCTTTAAAGTTGTTAACGACATCGCAATACAGAAGGATGTTTTCGACGAAAAGGGAGTACCTTGACGTTATTGCTACAATCTTATTTGCATACCTCCAACGATAGGTTATTTTTAGCTCGCGGTGTCGAAAGTAAAAAGTGAATGCATAATTATTGTGTGCAGGCTGCATGCTTCAATTTCAATAACTAATATCAGTTTGCATGTTAAGTGTATCGTAAAGGTACCAATCGGTTATATCGCCACTTTTGTAATTGCAGCTCGTGCATTAAGCTTTTGATTATAAAACTTAGAAAACGAGTTTAGAAATTACAACCTGGGCGTGCATCGCTATTACTAAGATGTACAGCCTTGCACCTGCTTATTTGGAAGTCATTTTGCAACGCAGTCATTAACATTTTAGCATTAGTTTCCGTCAACGATGTTGATTTTGATAAGATAACTGCAAAACAACAAAAACAAAAAAAGCCTAACATGAAATTGTGGAAAATATCGCATTTAAAAATTTTATAAAATCGGAAATACCACCCAGCTTAAAAAATTTCATTTTAAAAACGTTGAAAATTCCACTAAAAGTCGTTCATTGACATATAGACAAATGAGCAAAGGTGACGTCTCAAGATTTATAAAGTTTACAAACAATTTTCATTATTTTTTTATCGAAGACATGTTGTAAAGCTTATTAGAATGGAAAAATGTCATCATCGATTGACATACAAACAACGTATCTTAAGATGGTTTAAGTGACATTTCGCTATAAAACGTTACTACACAATTAACAACGAATTGATGATTAGTGTGGCGTATGTTAAACGTCAAAATAAATTCCACTTGAAATTAAATTTAAAAACTTGTTTATGTTTATTTTATGTCTGTTTAACTCCTAAATACTTTTAAATTGAATAACAGTAGATATAATCGTTAAATTTTAACGACAGGACTAAATATGTCTTCCTTATTATCATTTCTAATTTAATAAAATTCAACACTCATTGAGAAGCTTTAACGTCGATACACTTTGCTTTTAATAGTTTCAAAGATGGGAAAGAGTAGATAATTGAAGAAAAACCATAATATATTGCTGTGACATTCGTCTGTACAGTGGAGATTTAATAAAATAATGTAATTAATAACTAGCAAAGTTTCATCTGTACAGGAAAAATTGCTGACACAAACAAGTTCCTTGCCATAGAATTTATTGCACCGATCAAAATAGTCACAGGCATAAGTTTGTTTTAAAAATTAAATATAGGAGATTCTTGTATACTTGTATAGTTGCCACATAACGCCTAGTTGAATTAAGTTAAGCACACATGTAAAGTGCATTTCACACAGAACCAAGTACGATCGAAGTTCTTTCGTTGTCTACCGGTAACATGTTGGCGACGCCAGTTTAAAAATCATCTAGAGATCCCATTTAGCCACACAAAGAGCCAGCAAACATATAGGGTCACATATTAGCAATAGTTGACACAGAATAAAACAATTTGCGATCCAGTGTTCGTGTCACAGTGCGTCAAGGTGCGTTTTAAAATCTAAGACATGCAGTGTAGTTGCGGTTAAAAGTGCGTATAAAACCGGACAAGAACATTAGACATTTATACATTCGGTGCAGTAGCAAAGCAGATTGGGCCGTTTCTGCGCGTTGTAGCTGCAAATGGAAGTGGTCTAAGGTCGGATAAAAACCGACGCCACCGGCAACACAAAATTAGGACCGCAGCTGCAAAATTCAAGGGTCGTAGCTGAAGAGCATGTGTGTGTTCAAAATTGGGGGCCTGCAAGTAGAGAAAATTGGATATTGTGCACATGAAAGATATAAACATACGAACCAGTGAAATTAGAGCTATTACGAACCAAATTATTGCACCAAACATGCTCCACAGGACTCCGTGCAGTTTATAAAGCATACACATACTTTATTAATTTTGGTTGTTAAGTGGACCGGACCTAGCTATACACAATTCTTCGATATCTTCAAATAATTTGCGCTTGATTTAGTGAGTGATGCTTTTCCGTTATTTTACCCTCTCCTTTTTGGATTATGGATTTGGGTCCTTTTGTTTGTATTTATGGATATTTGGGTTTATAGATTTGGCTCTGTAGTTGCTAGATTTAGGTTTCTAGATTTGGTTTGATGGATTTGGTTTGTGAATTGGATAGATTAGAGTATCTAGTTACGATTTTGACTCCATCGACCTCGTTTTCGTAGGACGCTGGATTCAGCAGATAAGCCACAACCTTACTTTTCTGTACATAAATATTTTGCGGCAATTTATAATGTATTAATGCGAATGTGTTTATGAGCTTATGATATTTGAATTTTCCAGTTACCTAGTGATGTTGCTGATTTATATGTGTACTTCCTAGGTGACGTGCACTTTATTTGTAAGTTCAACTTACATTTGAAATTAAAACTTATATACATTAATTTGTGAACACTATTTGTTCTTTACAAGTCCTGGATTAGTTGTTTCTGTTCGCTGCAATTACCTTGTCATTATACATCATAGTCAATATTTTATTTCGTTACAAAATCCCGAAATATATTATTTGCCTGCATTTTTTTGAAAATAAACATCACTTTAGTTGCGGGGCATTTGTGTTTTTTATAACAAGTTATAGTGTATCAAAGAGCCTGCGTCTGATAAAGAAAATTTTGAAATATCTTCCAACTTAGATTCGCCAGTTGTTGAACAATCAAGTTGCTGGTGCCCGCATTTGGTTTTGATTATTTCAAAGTTAACTCCCTCCTTCCCCCGGAGTAACTTAGCTGGCCCGTGGAACGCTATTGGTTACGGGATTGTTTTGGGTATTTACAACTCGCTATCCGGCTTGATAACCCCAGCACCAACATTAATCATAACTAGTGTTGGTACTAAGCAAATAACTGAAGAAATACCCACATAATTAGTAGGAAGAAGGAACGATCCAACAAAGCGAAGAAACGTGGTTTGACGAAGAATGACCAAAATAACTAACAGGAAGAATGCAGCGAGAACAGAGAAGAAAATACATGGATAAAAAAATGGGCGTATATGGAACCGGAGATGCAAGAACTAGAAGACATGAGTTCACAACTACAAATTAGAAAGCTATATGAAAAATAAACAATAGTAGCATAGAGTTACAATCACGAATTAGTATGTGCACTAATAAAGCAGGAAACATAGTCAACAAGAAAGATTTTGGAAAAGGGAGCTGAGAACTTTCAAGAGAAATTAAATATGATGACCAAAAGGAAAATAAGTACCATCACTAAAGAAGATTCGAACCGTTATGCCAACTGAATGAGCATCAGACATTTATAGTAGTATTTATAACCGTTCTAACTATAGTACATGAAATAGTAGCTACTACGTATTGTACAAAAACATATAAAACCTACTGCGACAATATTATAGGAAAATAATATTGCGAATTTCGTAGTGGTAGATCAACCACTGGCCAATTTTTTACACTAAACCAAATACTGGAGAAGTCCCAAAATGAATGAAAGGCTTTTGGAAATATTTGAAAAAAAAACGTACTTTGACATCCATAGAGAAATACGAGAATCAATGGCGTAGGCGCTAGTGTCACGAACTTTATCAGAACTACACAGAACCGGCGGATCATTTTTTTTTATTTTAATTTTATACAACAGATCATTGTTAAATGTCTGAATATACATTCTATACTTACGTAAGTATTGCTTAATGACGTAATAATAATAATAATAATTTTTTTTTATTAAAAAGATTAGGAAAATGAAAAGATATGTAATATGAAAAATAAAAATTTGATTTCAAAAAATTGAAAAACAATTCAACTTTGATTAGTACTGTGTATTCCACTTCTAGCTCTTATTACAGCTTCCATTCGTCATGGCATGCTGCTTATGAGGTCTTTGATAAACTTACACTAAAACACCAAACAATTAATGAATTGTTTTAAGCGAAACAAACACAAACTTTAATTGTTACCAAGAGTGACATAAGGTCACTATATTATTAAGTAATACTTAAATAAATTTAAAATGCCTATCCAGACATTTAAAAATTATCTGTTGTATAAAAATATACTTAAAAACAATGATCCGGTTTTTTTGTAGGGGAGTGTAGAAGGCCTCTGGTGTTTTGTGGAAGTTGTGGATCGTTTGTATAGATGTTGATTAAGAAGAGATGCACAACACTTTCCCGTGGTAGCCGATTATTCTGAGTTTGACATCTACTAAAGTTTTCTTGAAAATAAAGAAAGTCTGTACCCTTTCTGTAAAACGCAAGTCTCTTGTAAGATTGTAAGTACAAGTACAATTTTGCGATAGTTTATTATACGCAGCCGTTAGATCAGTCAATGCTACCTCGTATTTTAGATTTTAAATGCATGAAAAGCTGAGGTATAGGTAATGGTTAAATAGTGGGAATTATTCTTTTAAGAAGTATTATTTCGATGATGGGATAAGAAGGGATTACTCCGTAACTGATAGATCTATCCTATATTTCAATATAGGTATCACGCCGAACGTTCTTCCATATATTCGAAATTTGACAATTTGTAGAACCATCATACGACAGTAATAAAAACCGATGCTTGGTTGCTCTTCTCCTCCAGGCGTACCTTCTGTATGTGTATACATTGCACCCTATAGGTTATCAAAAATGTCGTTTATCTAACAGATTCATATATTGATTCCAAACGTAGCCTCGGCTTGTGAAAGTGTCCCGATGACTTTCTCTGGGTTCGATTTTAAAAAACAATTTGGAGCCTGTTTCGTTTCACTCTAGGGGTTGTTTCTACGGTATGGACTAACTCCTACAAATATTTAAAGCTTCTGAGTCTTTTTAGAGGGGTTAACTCTTCTTAAAGCCGCCATGTTAGATCCGCCATATTGAGTTTTCCTGTTTTCGGATTAGGTCCCAAGGAATGTCTACTCCGAATTTCAGGTTTGTAGGTAATCAGGAAGTGCAAAAATAAGTCGGTCGCCTTTTTTACGATAGACACGAGTGGATTTTATATATATTGATGATAGTCTATATACCCTTTTATACCATTTCCAATAATTACAATACATTTTTAAAATTTTTCCCTGAATTATGTAATTTTTGGCAGTGGTCTGTTATGATATGTTTTATCGGACTTTTTCCACGGTCTCGGGTGCTTCTTACCCGACGTTTCGGAGTTTTTGATCTACTCCCGAAACGTCGTGTGATAAACACCCGATACAGTGGAAAAAGTCCGAAAACACATTAAAAACATTTTTAAAATTTCTTTTTGAAACTGTAGCTTGTTCAATCAACTTTAATAAGGTTTGTCTATCTTTACAACTTTTTAGCATGATGGGAAATGCGTTTGTGAATTGTCCGCAAAATGCAACGCTGCAGCGGTTTTTACTTAAAAAACTCTAATGCTAAAAGCAAATAAGCTTTTCAATCGATAATTTTCCACGAATTTCAGACTCAAATCCGATTCGTGTGAAGCAAATGAACGACCGCAGCGAATCGCCGAGATTGAAAGCTCCGTCACGTCTCTTCACACCAGGCTTAACAGCACAGATAAAAAATTGTTTATAAGCGTAAAACTATCCGCAAACGATAACTGTATTGCAAAATAGAATAGAGATTGTCATTATCACGGCAGGTGTCGTGGAACTGTGATATTATTAAAATGATGAGGTTAATATGGTACGTCTGTCAGCTAGAGGTAGACGCTTCTACCAGTAGCTTAAAACTGTGACATCATAAGGAAACGCTGAAGCGATGATTTCCTCAAGTTGTAAATGCCAATTCCGCAAAATTGCATAACTCAAATATCCCTCAAATGTGACTTCCAAGCATAAGCCTTTATTATATGAACCGTTTATTCTACATATTAATAATCGTAACATAATCAGTTGAAGATATTTTGTGAAGCAATTAACTACAATTTATCTCAGAGCTTTTTTCCTGACGTCATATGCGTCGCATGCATCATTTCCGTGATTGCTTCATATGCACATGACGTCAGGAAAAAGATTGCTGTGATGAAATGTACCTACTTAACGAACATTAAACAGAGCTGTTTAGAAAAATACAATTTTACTGAATTTACTTTTATTTTCAGGATTTGTGCAGTAGACCTGGATTTGTTCAAGATGGACCAACACAATTTGACATTACGTCTGGAAAAATGGGTAAGTTTGCAATTTATTGATTGCCTTTAAATAAAGGTACGGTATATTGGTCCCTGTTCTAATTTTATCCATAATTCAATCATAACATTGCCATGTTTAAATTTAACAATGAGATCAATAGTTTTATACAAAAGCCGGTATGTAAAGCTAAAACAACAGCGCCTCTGTGTTAAATAAAATGGCATTGCTTAATCACAGCTTTAGTTATGTGCCAAAAATACTACTCACTGCTTTAAAATAGTCGAAAGCAATTTTTCTATAATATAAGTTTAAACCAATCATTCACCGTTGCTTCTCAAAACATTTTACAGCAAAGATAATGATAACGTTTTGCAGTGCGTTGTATGTAAACGAACTGGTCATCACCCCTCTTATTGTTAACACCTGCTCGATGGTTAGCGTAAGGAAACGTTGAGCAGAGTGTTGAATTATCGTCGAAAATAAGCTCAATAACTATTATGATGGAAATTAATGCTTACAAAGTATGGATATTGAAAAACTACCGAAATAACTTGAAAAACTGAACAATAATTACAGAATTGCATTGTCATGCATTAACTCAGTTAAATATTATTTTTGAGTACTGAATGAAGACAGTCTAAGGATAGTGTGAAGTGAAATGCAGAGTCACGTTTAGAACTAATGTCGTTTTTGTAACTTAAATTTATTTACAAGAAATATAACAATTTCATGGATTTTATCGTAAACCTAGTATATCGCCTTGACAGATAATCTTTTTATCAACTCAACGCGTCTTCGTTGTTAGATTTACCGTAAAACAATTAAAAATCACTCAAGCTCTGAACGTGACCATACATATTGTTGTATGTAGTGTGTAAATGAAACATACATAGCGGTACTACTTTATTGAATGATCTAGACCTGTTATAACACTTTATGTGTATTGACGTAGATATCAGCATTTTAATTTCAACCTCCTAACGAATCAGACTGTTAAGCCTACTTTGCAGGAAAAACAGATGCAGTTTACAGTTCTGTCGATAAAATAAATGAATAAATTCGTATTTGAAAGATATTAGTTATAGTCAATGGAAACTTGGTTTAATACTTGTATCAGGATTAGCATTCATTAACGCCTGTTGATGGGGAATGCCTATTTTTAAAGTGTTGTTGATTGCTTCATAAAACCCTATATGGTCTACATGTATAACCCCGCTCAACCATAAAATTATAGATATGGTGTGTGATGTGGTTATAGGTAGTATGCACCTGTATAATGACAGACAACACATTTAATTATTTTTTCAATTTATTCAACTTATTCTTACGTTCAATTTTCCTTCTTATGGTCGCAATAATCTGTAATGGATTTTGTGTTGCTCTAAAATAAAATGAGGGAGTCTAAGCCGGTCAAATCCGCTTTCAACCACGAACAAATCCTTCGACCTGATCCACATTTATTACAAACTAAAAATTACACTAACCGTTTATCATTAAATTAACGAACATAAACACAACTAAATTCACTAACTTAACATCAATATTTATCTGCGCGCGTATTGTATTTGTTTTCTTGATAGTGGCATCGCTGGCTGAGAACTCCCCATCTGGATCGCCGCGGATCCCGTATACACAGGGTGAGTCTGAATAGCAGCACCCAATTGTTATTTTGTTAAATATTCAGTTATAAAACGATTTGTTTAACAAGATATATTTAAGATCGTATAGTGTCTTTCAAACGAAACCTACTCTTTAGTTTTTTGTTAATATAATTGCTTTCCTCAATGTGTATGTATAAAAATATCATAAGGTTAGATAAGAAAATTATATTCATAAACCCTGTCGAAGTAAAAAGAAAGGCGCATGAAGTTGAGAATGGAGCTGTAGCCAAAATTGTGAAATATCCGAATACATTAAAGTATTTGATTACCCGATATATTGTACCTTTTTTTTAATGATAGCAAACAATAGAAAATAATTCTTTAGTATCTCAGATACTATAAAGGTTTTATCAACAGCATTGTTATTGTAAGAGCAGTTATGGTGACACAAAACTGTTCTCGTCTTTCTCATCATCAACACCGAGCTTCCTTCTTTCAAAATTAGTAAACCCATTCTTAATGGTCACACAAGATACACATTGTAAACAATATGTGTCTTTATAAATCTGCTTTTTATAAAATATGTGCAGCAGTGGTGGCTGCTCCTTAGGGGCTCGGGAGCTCTAGCCTCCCAACCGTCAACAGTCTATATGTCATTAGAAAAGAGTAACTGTTCTATAATTGAAAATATATTTTATCATCTATCCTACCGTTATAATATAACAAGGTTTAAGTAAGGAGATCCGGAGATCGCTATTCGATACCACTAAAAACATGTAAAAAATATCCAAGAAGTATGTCAACATAACATGAGTTATGTGTCAACACACTCGCTCAGAACATAATGCACCAAGCAGCTGGAAGCTGCTGAGGGCGATCCGAAATGTGGTTCGAATTTATTTGAAAATTACGGACGAAAACGCTGTCGCTGCAGAATCGGCATATAGCAGTTTCAATGTGACGCGAATGCTTGTTGGAGCGTGTTTATTTATTTTTGGTAATTTCGGTTGTTACATGCAGTTTTATACAAAAAATGGCGGAAAGTAGCATAACTAACTGTTGTAAGGATTAATTTTAAAAGCTGCTGTTAACTGAAAAAGTTAAAATAGGGAAACTTGGACGAGCTACACTGGTATTACATTTTAACCTGCAAAATAAAGTTGGAACTCGCAATTTTACAAGAATTTTTTTTCTGTGGGTATTTATATTTTAAAACAAGGGGATTTGT